>LKNJ01005336.1:0-36272 GCA_002120245.1 Maccullochella peelii
GTCTGGAACTAAAACCCTGGCTATGTAAGAATTAACTGGACAAGTTTCAATAGAGATTTAGCAGACTCTCAAACAAACCATCCTCCTCATTACACTTGTGTGCGTGTTAATTGGGCAGCTGCTTTGACCTTTCACATCATGTTGCTATGGGAGAACAGGACAGAGTGTTCTTGAGAGTGACAGCCCTCTCATCACCCAGCAGCCTCTACTCTCACACTCCCCGTCCTGCCAAACTGTTGTGGTGGCCTGCAGACAGTTAACACGAGAGCCTTTACCGTTACCTGCATTTCAATTTAAATAGAGTTAGGTTAGGGATTTATTGTCAGTGCAAGTCAGTGACTCTGGAGCCAGAAGTTCACCTCGTTTCCTCCACCGGGTCCAGATCCCTCAGGCACATGCAAGACTGTGCATGTTATTTTTCCTGAGCCAGTCATATGCCAGAAGAAATGCATATATGACTTTCCAATATTGATCTTCTATTAGATAAAGCCAACATACAGTAGTGGTGGTTTTGCGTGTCTTGGCCCAAATCATGCATGTTTTATGTTAATGCGAACTTTCCGAAGGTTATAGTACATTTTTAGATTAATTTCCTTCCTTCTAGAAAGCCATCAATGTTAATATGGTATCAATGTACTTGCAGAGACTCGGTATGTAGATATGGAATCCATCACACTGAACATTACATTATGGCAATGCAGACAGTTTAACTTTACCTGTTGGTGTGTTTAAGGATGTGTTGACATTTGGAAGATCATTCTGCGTAATNTCTCATCACAACTCTGTTCCTCTCTTCCTCCTCCATCAGGCTTCCTGATGTCTCTGGATGACTTCTACCTTCTTGAAAGCGGCCTGCTGATGACTCAGACCTCCATCAGTGTCTTCAACGTCTCTCTGTTCTCCCAGCTCAGCCCTCACAGCCTGCTGGCCTGGCAGAGAGTCCGCCTGGCCGACAGCCTGGCACACAGCGGAGAGGAGTGGGCGCACATCTTCTCCAAATACAACTCAGGTGAAATCCTGTTGATGTGAGTGAAGACAAGGGGATTGAGGAGGTTTTTTTTGCGGAGAGGGGGGGTTCAAAACCAAAGTAGGCAAAAAAAACCCCAAAACAAACAGTTGTTACACACTTTAAATACATGAATAGGGACTTTGTTTATTCAATTAAACAGAATCTGCAGGAGAGCTGTACTAAACACCTTCCAGACATGCCAGCGTGTCTGGAATGATGAAGATGGCAGAGTAGAACTCCCTCTGCTCAACTCCCCTTTCTATGCATGAACAGACCTTTTGATCATACACTTTGAACGCCAACAAGCTTGAAAAAACAAACTTCTGCTTGCTTGCAATCTCAAAACCAAAAACATGGCTGACAAACTACAGATGGACCATGACTACTGAGTGCCAGCTGACAGTGACCTATAACACTGTAGTGTAATTTAAATAAACAATCCAAATACTTTCATATCATTATTATTTTGTCATGAAGAGATGTGATTTATTTCTAGTGTACAAACTGTCATGCTAGCATCTCTATGAGGTTGTACTAAGGAACACCGGTGCTTTGAGCTAATTACTAATGTCCGCATGCTACAGTAACATGCTGATGTTTTGCATTTGCAAAGTTAACCATGTTCGCCATCTTAGTTTAGTGTGTTAGCATGCTGACATTTGATCATTAGCACTAAACATAAAGCACAGTTGAGGTTGATGGGAATGTCATTAGTTTTGCAGGTATGTCGTCATAAAATCAAATTATTGGACAAACTGAAACTTTGACCTGATGATGGCGCTAGAGAATTTGACAACATTTCACAAAACACAAGGACATTTCAGATTATGGAAAGGGAGGGACAACTCTTCTTGTTTGTGATTGGACCGAACCCATGTCAATTCAGAGTTCATTCAATGCAGCGCTAGATTGGATCAATGGAGAAACCGTCTGAGAACGTTGCAGGGAAAAGTTGCAGCGGTGTAATCTGAAAATTGCAATATTTACACCTAATTACAATCATTACATGATTTTCCAAAATGGTAAACCATTCCTTTAAGGTTTTATTATATTTTTAGGGCTGTTTGCACCCCATATGCTGTAAATATACCAATGGCACAAAGACAACATATTTCAAAATTATCTTTATTTGTTTTGAAGATGATAAAGATTCCTGCAAAGGCATTGTTAATATATTTTAATGTATTTAAAAACAGAGCAAATGAAACATTTCAGTTAAGTTAGTAAAAAAAATGAAACCAGTGCAAAGATTTCTGCTTAGAAGGGCATGGCACATCATCTTCATCTTGGCTGTTGAAGGCCTTTCACATGTATTTGCAAAATATTCCTCTCTGTGGAGAGAAAGTTAATTTCAGCTTAGACAGTCTACATAATATAGGAATTTAAATGTCCTCCATTTAAGCTGCATTTGATTTGTCAAAACCTAGAATTCCTAAATCCAATATAGGATGCAATAAAACTTTAGAGAAAAAAAAATTCAGAGATCCACGTGGGGAGGTTGGGTATGTTCTCTTAAACCGCACCTCATAATTTGTTATGAAATTAACAACGTCACTGAAAGTAGTGTCATACATGACTATACAAACACAAACAAGATTTCCTAGACACGTTTCTTTCAGCTGTAAATTTCAACGCAAGAGGGTGTTCTCCAGACTTACTGCCTGTAACTTCCGGAGTCTTCCTGGGAGCCATTTGGCACTTGGGTCCACACAAAACTGTTTGTTGCTCACAGTCCAAAAACTATAGGATTGAAAAGACAGATAAGAGACCAAAAAAGTGTTTAAGCCATGAAAACAAGCTACTGTAGCATTAAAAGAATAGTAAGACATTTTGGGAAATCCACGTATTTGTTTTCATGCCGAGAGTTAGGCGAGAAGATCGATATACCATTCTCATGTCTTAACACGCTAGCTATTCTTTATGCTAAGCTAAGCTAATCAGCTCCTCTCTCCAGCACAGACATGACAGCAAACAATTTCTTTCAGGTTATTTGGGGTTCAGCCCCCAAAACAACAACAAAACAGACGGAAAATGAGGTTTGTGTGTGAATATGTTTTTTTACTTACATGTATGCACGAACTGAACAATGTGGAAATGTGTTTTCCCCCTGTTCAAAGCAGTCCTTGACAGTCTCCCAAATGCGGGCCTTTGAGACTTTGGCACAGCAGGGGGGACTGATTGCCACTCCATTCATGGGTTCAGACGTGGCATACTGACGTTGCCCTACAATGCAAAACACACAGGGGCCGTATTCATAAAGCTTCCTCGTACAAAGAGTTGCTCCTAGTGATGAAATTCTTAGAATAACGATGTTTTCTAAGAATTTCCGCTTACAGTTAAAACTAGATCCTGGTGAAGGTAAAAGTTATTCACAAAGCATCTTAGCCCTTAAGCTCCTAAGGTAAAAACTGTTAGGAGTAGGGAGGAGGACCTTTAACAGGCTTAAGAGTTTCTTAAGCAGAGGAGAAAGTGGAGGAAAGACAAAGAGGTAGGAGAAATATTCTCCAAACGTTGAATGACAGTGAGTTAATGAAGCGCTACAGATTCGATCGTGCAGGGATAATCACAATAGGAGCACAATACAACACAATAACGCCCTAAATGAAAGTGGTTACAACACTAAGATATTTGGCAAGTGGGTAATTCCAACAGTGCAGCAGTGATGACTAGTTTCACAGAAATTGATGAAAGCTGAGCCATTTCCCACTGTTAATATCAAATAGATTAAATACTTAAATGGCCAGCATGGTAAATAAATATAACAACTATTTGATGTTTTCAAACTTTTTGTAGGCTTATTTTAAAGTATGGCTTACAATTTATTCAACAGAGATGTTCATTACATACAGTAGTATCATTATATTTTATAGTATGTTATAGTAGTAATTATATATAATTACACCATGTCTTAATAGAGACTAAATTCTATGATTAGTCCTATCAATTTCACTCCAATCTATGCCCATTAAATTCTATGATTAGTCCTATCAATTTCACTCCAATCTATGCCCATTATCACTAAGAGTGCATTTTTTAAATTTATTTTTTTGATCAACCAGTCACACCTTTTAAAATGTGCCTAAGCTAGGACTCCTTGCTAGAACTTTTTAGGCTAAGTTAGGTGCTCTCTGAGAGTATTCTCAGGGTGTTTGTGGCCCCAATACAGCTCCTGGAGTGATTCAGACTCCCATCAGCTGTGCATACTACAGCAATTTCTTTTGAATTCAGGCTGTGCCTTAACACAGTATTATTTGCTATGCCAGTATAGTATTTAAAGCCACACTCACCTTGCGCAGGAAGGAAAAGCAGCAGGGTTACACACATAAAAGACAGTCCAAAGCTAATGGAGAAATGCATCGTAGGTTCAAGACTGACAGCGTGTCTCTGCGCAGTAGAGATCTGGTGATAGTGAATGTTGGTGTTGCTGTCTCCAATATGAGGCGGCTCACACCCCTCATTGCTCACTCTTGAGAAAGAGCAACACCAGATGTGACACCTTATCATTGGTTGCTTCTCAATGTTCCTCCCCAAGAAGCTTAAGTAGATAAACTTGAATAATGGCGTAATCTATCTGAATCACAGAGACAAAAATATGTGTTACAGTTACAGTTAGGACCATGAACTTTATTGTCAAGCCATAAATTGAACCACACACAGCCAGCTATACAAAATGAGATTTGTGGGGAAAAATAAAACACACAAACACACACAGACACCAAGTTGAGCAGGTTGCATCGGTCCACCATTGATGAGAACAAATTAACACGACTCCCGCTTCCAAAACTAAAACCACAAATGTTTCGATCAGAAGATCAGTGTGACACATAAAAATCAGGTGGTAAAAAGAACAGAAATTCCGGATGCACCAGCAACTCACCCTCTGACTTCTATGTACTGACGATGTAATGGACTTCTCCTGAAGCTGACGTATGCTGCTAACTTGGATTTAACTCATTGTGACTCACCTGTATAGCTGCCTTTGTAACTGTGATTTACTGTAAAAAGTGATGCCGGAGCATCAGTCACAAATGAAGAGGAGGGTTTTAAAACACAGTACTGATTTAAACCTAAGTTATGACCAGTAGCACCATTTAAAATCTGTAACTGATCAATAATAACTGATTACACTGGACAGCACTAAAAGTGGATTTCAGAGTACATTGATTGCCATATTGTACCGTAGGATTATTTTACAGTCATTAGTCAGCTTACTGGTTCAGTGATGAGAACACAGACACTAAAATCAATCATGTGATCCCAGCATATGATTTGCTCCATGCTTAACATGACGTCAATATATGGTGGGGGGTGACTGTAACATGAATGTGTTTCCATTCACCAGTTTTTATGCAGATCTTCAATTTGCACTTAAAAAAAAGTAACGTTGAAAAGTCAAAATATCGCAAAAAGGTTATTTACGCTTGGCTGAAATGTGACAAAGTGCCTTGGAAACAGACTTCGCAACTTAATCATGACGTACATGAAGAACGAGACTTAAACATCCACTAAAATAGTGGCAACAAACATAAATGCCATATTTCTATCATGTTTTTGTTTATTTGAGGTTTGACTGGGGCTCTTTTAATTGCGTCAGCTCATTGTGGCCTCTTCTCCTGCAATGGTTTAATGGAGCCTGACTGGAGAGTTAGCGCCAACAGCTGTTTATCTCAACTCCTAATATCCACAACAGTCGCGGATGGAAACGTGCATTCATTCTTTGACTGGAAATGTGTTTACATACATTTGGATGGAAACTTGGCAATTGTCTATGAGGTTTATTACATGGCTTCTGGAGCAATGCGTTTAAAAAAAAATTGAAATATCAACTCCATATTGGTGTTGTAGCCAAATGGCCTGGGTGTACATGAAACACAGATGCATCCTAAACATGAGCGTGGACTAATAAGTGCCAAAGCAGGCGTGGGGTAAGCAACTTGTACAAAAGCAGGATATTTTAGCACTTTTGGTGAAAACAGATTTCTAGCCTTCACCTGTGGACGGTGTCATACACATACAACTTCCACCACAAAACTGCTACAGTCACATAGTATTTGGTTTAGAGCTGATTTAAGATAATTTTCTCAGTTTCTCATTTAAGATCGTGCATGCTGTAATGTTAGCATGAAACACTGGCTAAAATAATTTACTCAGGGATACAGTAACGATTTGGGTGTCCATGTTCTCATCACTTCGAGTGCTGATGGTTAACCACAAAAATGCGTGTTTCTTTCACGTTTGTTTGGCCACACTGATGCTCAAAAAGGACAAAGCACACAGGGGAGCAGATCCAGACGGGGAGAGGAGGAGGGGTTTCCTCAGCACTAGCGGGAGGAGTTGGAACTAGAGCGCGACCGGTGACGGCGGCGCCCAGGCGATCGAGACCTGCGACGTACTGGAGAGCGTCGCCGTGGGGACCGAGACCTAGGAGAGAAGGAGACAGAGTAAGAAAAAAGGCAGAAAAGGAGTGATGGTGAAAGACAGAAATGATAGGAAAGAACAAGAGTACAAAAAAAGCTTGTTTTCATATATATATATATAGAAACTGTAGTACAACATAGCAGCAGTTGAGGGATAATCTGCATTATTTATTTCCCACACCAAGCCCTGCTGTACCATCTCCAGCACCGGTCCTCATCACATGCCGCTTACCTTCTCCTCATTCGAGGCGGAGTGCGTCGCCACATGGGCGGTGGAGGGGGCATCCTGCGGGGAGGGGACAGCCTGCGGGGGGGAGGGCGCACTGTGGGAGTCAGCACAGCTGTGACTGTGATCTCCTGACCGTCGATCTGACCTGAAAGGGAAAAAAAAACAAGGAAATCAACAACAATGAAGGCATTTGAACATAATTAAAAAATGAGTGCATTCATTTGAGACATTAGTGTAAGTGCCACAAACAGACTGAGCAGTCTCATCTACACTGCATTATACAATCATTCATCCATCTGACTTAATTGCACAAACTGCAATCTGTTCGCTTTCAATCTCCCACATTCACATTCCTCCACATCCTCTTACCTCCGTCCATGTGTTTCAGGGCCTTCTCTGCCTCCTCGGGTGACTCAAACTCCACGTAGGCGTAGCCTTTGGACAGGTGAGGGTGGACGCGGTTCATGGGCATGTCAATCATCTTGATCTTACCATAGGTGGAGAAGATCTCCTGGATGTGTTCCTTCAAAAAGGTACAACGGAGAGCACTGTGAAATGCACCACTACACAGGGTGTGAAATTACTCTGTGGCAGGTTACTGAACATTTCTACCGGCCGCGCATCACCATTTTTTTGTCTGCCACGTCTGAAATCAGTGCAACCTGACAGTAGACATACAGAATATATCATATAACCTTAATCCCTGACTATTCTTAATTTATGAATCGTTTTTGAAAAATAATATTTATTTATATAAGAAAAACCTATCTGCCATGGTGGCAGGTAACCTGAAATGTGTACCTGCCATAGCCAACATTAACCCTGTATTTGGCAGGTGGCAGGTGCTAATTTCATTCCCTGCTACTACATCTAGACACATTTATATAAAGGGACTCCTTATTCTGTCTCTTTGTACTGTAAGTAGAAGACATTTCAGCTCCTGGTATGAAGGGAATTTATACCATATGAGAACAGCTTCAGGTACATTTCAATTGTAAAATGTTCCCATCTGAAAACTGTCAACTGTACTAAATTTTCCAAATAGGATCCAAATAAAGTCTGATGCAGTGAAGACTCTTCTGCTAAAGATGATAAGAATAATTACACCATTATGTCACTTATGTTCTTGCATACTTCAAGTAACAGAGCTGAGTGATTCATCATTCAGTCTTTGTTTAAATTACTCATGCATGTAAGCTCTTGTGTCTGTTTCCTTTAAGGGTTTTAATTACACTCATGTACAAACAAGGTAATGGAGCCTGCAGACATCTCACAACGGACTCCCTCCATTTTCCTTCTCTCATACTGTGCCACTAATTGTTCCCTGTTGGCTCCCTTCCATACACTAAATCCAAATACTAGAATGGAGAAATAATGGCAAAGTGAGGTCACTGCAAGCAATGAAAGCACCATAGTGCTCATAGTGCACTCTGACATAATCTTGTGCTGTCATTTTCAAATGCTCTCGTACAAGCCGCAAAATCTACTAGCAAAACTGCAACAGTTCTATGCTGTGTCTGAGAAGTCTGTCCATGACATTTCATTATGTTAAATACACCCTCTTTTACATGTTATGATGTTCCTGAACATATGTGATCCCAACATAATAAAAAAATAAATGAAAATAAGGTCAGTAGCGTGGTTAAGCATTCACCTTGATGACATTTCTGGTCAGCCGGCCCAGGTAGACCTTGGTGGGTTTGGGCGTGGGGCTCCTACGCCGTCGGTCCCTGTCATCCTTCTTCGCTGATTTTGACCTTGAGTGACATTTACATTTCAGTTAATTTAAGTGATTGTACTTGTGTTCCCTGACAGCAGTGCGAGAGATTCAGACATTCCTCAGTTATAGATAAAAAAAAAAAACAACAAAAAAACTTGCTTAATATTTCAAAACATTTCGTATCGACTAATTCCTTACTTTGAGCGTGAGCGGCGTCTGTTGTTGTGGCGTTGGCGGCTGGGGCTCGGGGAGGAGGATGAGGAAGAGGAGGACGAGGAGCGGGAGCTGGACGAGCCTGAGTGGCTGGAGGCTGAGGAGCTGGAGCCGCTGGAGGAGCCCGAGCTGGAGCCTGAGCTGCTGCTGGAGCTGGAGCTGGACCTAAACAAGAGCAGAATTTATGGGATGGCTGAACCAGTTTGTAGAGTGAACTTGAACTGTCCAAAGCAAATGAGAAAGATCAACACTCCGGTGACTCTGTGTCAAAGTCAGAACATAAAACACAGCACAGAGCAGCTGGACATGGACAAACAGAGAACCACTGTTGAAACTAGACCACGTGTTGCTTAACATTTCCTTTTCATCCTATGAAAAACGACTAAATATGGAAAAATGGGACAGGGAACAAGCAAGTTGGAACCTGGCAGCATCTAGTGTCATTTTATGATAGCAGCCTCTGACCTGCTGCTCCCGCTGGATGCATTGCGTCGCGTGCGGTTCTTCTCTCGGCCCCGGCCTTTGTCAGCTCCTTCTTTCGAGGCTCCCGACTTCTCCTTACCTCGCTGTTTACTCTTGTCATCCTCCTTCCTCTTTGTTGGGGAAGGCGCCCTGTTAAAGGAAAGCATGCAAAAGTCAGGATACATGGCACTGGACAACACTTAGCAAACATGAAAGCTAACACTTGTGTATGTATCTATTATATCTGCTGTTTGCAAACAGTGACATCAAAACTTCCAACTAACTGTTGACTAGTATGTAAACTTACAAGCTGCTATCTAAGATTCAAATGCATAGGTATCCGTGTAATGCAAAAATAGCTGCAGTTTTGAAACATTGAGTCATTGATGACCGATTGTTTACATTTGGTTACATTTAACACCGTTATGGCTGCACAAGTGTGCTTAATCATACCACATGGGTTTCATTTTTAAAATCTATGATGTAAGAAGAGTGGCACTGAAGGCATTTCCTTTACTGATTTCTCATTTCGGTATCTAATTTCATGCATGAAATTATATCTAATGTGATCTCAGTGCTACTGAGATCATTCAGAGCCTGAATTGACTGCTCAGAGTTTTACTCATGGCATGTCCCAAATATAAATCCACACGGGAGAGGCGAAATGAAAATTGATCACTTCGCACTGAAAATACACTAGTGTTATAACTTATTTATACTATACAGCAGCTCTTCAAGTGGTTCTTCAAATGACAAATGCTGTGAGTGACTACAATCGATCCACTTGGAGCGGAATAAATACGTTTTTAAGCGTAGTCAAAAGCTAACGTTAGTTCGCCAAACACTTGCCTATGTTAGCATTAGCGAGTGAGCTAATAATGGCTTTTTAATTTGTGCCGATATTCAAATGAGCGTGTTTAGAACCAAAATGCTGCACTTATTACGACCGGCGTTATTGCGTTGCTATTTATTGCTCATACATAAACATTTTTCGGGTAAGAAACGCTAATTGAAATTGTAGCGTTTACTTACATCTTTCCGACTCACGACAGTAATAGACGCACAGAGATGACGTAATGTGCGTACACAGGCAGAGATATGCGGCAGTTTTGGGAATTGTATTCCCTCAATTTGGTTTGCCAGGGTGGTTTTTCCTTTTTCTGCTAGTTAGGTGACCCTTATATAATATTACCATTCGAACTTTTCCATTGGCTTAGGATGACTATGTGATGCCGTTTGATTGGTTGTTGTGGCTGGGTCATGTAGGTGATGGGCATGCAGTTGCCTGACAGGTTAAACTGAGGGAACTATATCACGAATAATTCACCGGTTACAACAGTAGAATGTCATTTTCCCTTCCTTTCAAAGCAAGAACATTAGCTTGGTTACAGAATATGACACTTATGCCATATTTTATTAAACAAGAAAGTTATCTATTAAGCTAAAGCTAGCATGAGCTAACTGTAGTGCTTGTAAGGAATTAAGTGCTGTAGGACACAGACGCACACACGTTTGCTTTTCCTCTGGGACAGCCGAGCTTCAAATGAAGTCCACAGGTGATACTGAGCCAGAAAAAACCAGCAAATCTCCAGGCAGTGCTAGGACCCTTGCTTTGACTGTATGCTCTGCTGCCATTGGTGGCACCTTCCAGTATGGCTACAACATCTCAATCATCAACGCCCCCACCAGCTACATCCAGGGCTTCATTAATGATACCTACATGGAGCGCTGGGGCATCAGCTTGGACACCCCTCAGGTCACCCTAGTGTGGACTGTTATTGTGTCAGCCTTCTCACTGGGCGGTTTGCTAGGAGCCCTGCTAGCAGGGCCTCTGGCAGTCCGCTTTGGTAGGAAGGACTCGCTGCTTCTGAACAATTCCTTCCTGTTTGCTGCCACTGTGCTTGTGCTAACGTGCAGGGTGGCGAAATCATTTGAGATGATCATCTTTGCTCGTTTTCTGGTGGGGATGAACTCAGGAGTCAGCATGAACGTCCAGCCTATGTACTTTGGGGAAAGTGCCCCCAAACACCTCCGAGGTGCTGTGGCTTTTTCCTCTGCTGTTTTCACTGCATTTGGGATCTTCTTGGGTCAGGTTGTGGGACTCACTGGGCTGCTGGGCACAGAGCCTCTTTGGCCCTACTTACTAGCTAGTAACGCTTTGCCGGGGTTGATCCAGCTCCTTACCCTACCCTGGTTCCCCGAAAGCCCCAGATACCTCCTCATTGATCGGGGAGACAGGGAAGCATGTGTCCGGGCGCTTGGAAGGCTTCGTGGTGGAGAGGCTCCTGTCTTGGAGATGGAGGAGATGCTTCAGGAGCAGCAGCAGCAAAAATCCACAGCCTTAAAATCGGGATCTGCCGCTTCTGCCAAGACACCCTGTTCTCTGTTTAAGGATCCTGACCTGCGATCCCAGCTCAGAACGGTCATGGCTGCCAGTAGTGCCATGATGCTCTGCGGCAATGACTCCTTCTACTTTTATGCGTCCTACATCTTTCTCAAAGCAGGGATTCCTCCAGACAAAATCCAGTACGCCACCATCGGCACAGGGGCATCTGAGCTAACTGCATCTATATTGAGCAATCTGCTGATTGAACGCGTGGGCCGCAAGTACCTTCTTGTGGGAGGGTACAGTCTTATGTCTTGCTGGACTGTAGTCTTCACTGTAGCTCTCATCCTCCAGAGTCACGGGGTGGCTGGTATGTCCTACCTAAGCATGGCATGTGTGTTCGCCTACATCCTCAGCTTCGGCCTGGGCCCAGCAGGGGTGACAGGTATCTTACCAGCTGAGATCTTTGACCAGGCGGCTCGGCCGGCAGCGTACATGGTCGCCGGCTCACTTATGTGGATCAGCCTGTTCTTGGTGGGAATGCTATTCCCCTTCATCGTCAGCAGCCTGGGGAACTTCTGCTTCCTGCCCTTCTTGGCCGTGTGTTTGGTGTCTGCTGCATTTTTGGGGCTCACCTTACCAGAGACAAAGGGCAAGACGCTGGCTGAGATTACTGCAGAGTTTGATAGAAAGAATGGAGTGAAGAGAGAGAGGCCAGACATGCAGGTGGATGAGCCCATGAAGGAGCACTACCAGCTGGGTAAAGCCTGCTCTTTCACTACCCTAACGCAAGATCCTGACCCTGTCCATGAGAATGGGGACTGAAATTTGATGTTGTCCAGCAAAAGTGGAAATGAAACACGCAGTGCCTTTGTGGCCTCTTTATGCACTTTTGGTGCTGGATAGATTACTCCATAGGTGAAATCTGAATGTGAAAAATGATGTCTGTGTAATGACTGATAATTCAGTTAAATTCTGGTTTCATTAGCCAAGTCATCGAAGGTTTAGTATGGAGTGGAAAGTATTAGAATGTCCTGCCCTTAACTTACTACTCAAGGAAGAGCGAGTCAGCTTGTGTAAGAACACAAGATGCCAATATCAAAGAAGCAGTCAAGGGGATAATATACCTCAAATACAGCCATATAACTCATGTTCATACCCGCTGAAACTCTCTGAAAGTCCTGACAATGAGAGAGGTGTTTGCAGTGAGTGGGTAATCATTTGAATTGCATGTATTAAAGGATTACCGACTGTTAATTAAACACCTCTGCACTGGGTAGATATCAGTGCTTGTTTGTTGTGTAATCTCATTATATTCTCTGTTTCGTTGACATGTCTATCCAATCCAGTGATCCATGCTTGTGTACATTTTCCTGTTCAGCGATCCAAGTGGGAATGTTACCTCTGTAAACTCTGGCAGGTTTAGTGTCGTGTTCCACAGGACAACAAGCCTCTGTAATTTATTTATATATTTTTGTTATTTATGCATCAACTGGACTGTATGTATATTAGTTGGACTCCCACCGAAGGTATTTAAATCACCTCTTGAAATGTCTACTCTATACCCATGCACTGAATTTATGAATGCAGCTTCCCAAAACAGCCAGTAGATGTAGCCTTTCTCATTGCCCCTGGCTTGCTCCCCTTTCTGTGCTCTCATACTGTATAAAGCTGTATAATATCAAACTGAGTCACAGGTGTAGCACCCAGGCAAAGATGACACTTTTAAATTTCAACAGCTGTCAGCTCACAGCCCTTGCAAGCCTTCTGTTGACGGCCTCTGTATGTTCCCATTTTCAGATGATTTCTTAGTGTGAATCAAACAACAGCAGATATTCATTATTTTACATTTCAGATGCTTTTGCTGAAGATAACATGGTTTTTATTAATAATCCAAATCACCCTCTTATTCCCTGAAAACGTCTCTTTTCATGCTGGATTTCAGGTAAAAACCCTCTGCTGTATCATGTCGAAGGTGCTGTGCACTGACTGAAGTATTGTTATTGTGTGACGCTGTCTTTCCAAAGCATGTTATGACAATCCTTGATGATAACAAGGTGTCTCACTGTATGATGCTTTACTTTGTAGGTAATGGATATATATTTTGCACATTGCAATTATTTATTCAATGATATTTATTCAATGAGAAATACTACTGTATATACAACAATAAAAAATAAAAGTGCTGACCTAAGGCAACATCATCTTTGTCATTCGGTTAGTTTGACTGATTCCGCCTGTCTGATCCAACTGCTTTCTTAATTACATTTAATCACATTACTCTGGCTCCCTTCGCTCCTCTGCACTTTAATCCTGCTGCTCCTACCCACTCCTATTAAAACTGTTGGCGTAACGCTGTTTATTTATGGCAACAAGTACTGTTTGAGAACATCTCACTCCAAAGTGGGGGTAAGGTTCAAGTGTGCGGTCTCATTGGATGCTATTACATCATTTCAGCTTCATTGAGCAATGTCTCCTGGCTGTTTGAACTGCGACTAGATGACAGAAAAAGGGATTTGTATTCAAGTGTGTGCATCCGACAAGTAGGTTTTGTGTGTGTTTGAGAGAGAATTGCTGTAAAAACAAAGCAATCCAAGTTGGAACTGTTAAAAGAAACAGCATATTTCTGCTCTTGCTGGCCTTCAATTTGGCCTCCAAAATCCATTGGCCTTTTCTAGGAGAGCAAACTAAACTGCTAAAAATAGCGTTCCCATTAAAGTGGTTGAAAGATTTAGAGATAAAGGTGTCAAAAGAGATTCTCTACTAGCAAAAGCGACCTACGTTACACTACGTTGCTACACTTCTTAGATACAGAAACTCTAGTCCTAAGAGACGGACAAGACAAAGACGGTAGGATGTTTGAACAATTCATCAGCACAAATTAAATTTAAAAGACACGCTAATGTGTTTTGGGGGCTGGCTAATGATTTTAGGGATTTTGTGTATTAATCAGAGCTTAGGGCCATAGTAAAAGCCCTCTGAAGGACATCCAGAGTCTCAAATACAGTGAACACAACAACTCATCATACTAACTTTTCATTGAATATGGGTCTCACTTTCAGGAATACTTTTGGGAAATCCAGCTATTTGCTTCCTTGCAGAGAGTTAAATGATTAGATCGATACCACTCTCATAGTTGTCCTATCAGTGAACTAAAGAGAAAACTCATCCAGAAGTCAGTGTCCAAAGTCCCTCTAAGGCTCAACAAAAATTGAAAAAGAAAAAGTAGCGTTCAAGATACAGACACTTAAGTAGAACATTGGCCTAGGCTCTGTCATTTTTCTTATTGGATGAATGGTTTTGTCATAGTGTTGGAGAAGGCAAACGATGCTACATACATGTTCCATGAAAGAGGTACGTCACATTCAGCTTTTTTAATGTATTCTTGACGTACCTGTTCAAAGAGGTGCAGCTGTTCGTTTCTCTCTGCTCTGAACCTTTCTGGTACCAAGTGGTGCTTCAGTGTCTTTGGTCTTTTCTAGGTGAAAGAGGGCACGGCGCGTTTCAGCCTGCTGCGTTTGTTTGCGTCTTCCTCGTCGACTGAAGAGTGCGGGTTTCCTTTGGCAACCAGAGTGGAGTGCAGGAATACTGGAGGAGTTAAGAGCCTTACCTTTAATTGCATTTCCTGTTAGTTTCCATGAAGACACGAGAAGATGTCGCCCAGAGAGTATAAGACAAGGACACTGAGCTGTGACAAATAGAAATCATAAATCAATATCAGATGCTATTGTGTGACAGCAGCTTGAATGTGGTTGTGTACGTGCCTGAACACAAATGCCACAGACAAGAATAGTTTGTATACTAAAAGCTGTCTAAGAGGTGTAGTCTATGTGTGCCCCTTCGTAACAAAACAGGCTGATGATGCTATTATGGAGCAGACAGCGGGTCACAGTGGACCAGCCAGAGAGCCTCACCATCATCACCATTATCTTCTGCGCATGCCGCACTGCACTTCCGATATGAGCAGATAGCATCTAGAAACTGAGTCGTTATTACTGTTTGACATTTTGTCTTGGGAAGGTGGAAACAGGGAGCACACTTTGGCGTCATATTTATTAAACAGGGCTGAGAACACACAACACAGTAGTGTTAGACCATCAGGCTTTTATTAAAAACTGGACATGTTTTCAGCATTGTCCACCTCATATATAATGGATAATCTACAATTTATTACACTTTTATTGTTAATTTCCATTAGTTTGTTATTACTTTAATTGTAACCGTATCATCCTGGATTTGAGTGCTGGAATTTGTGCCATATGATAGGGTAGGTGCTATTGCCCTTCCAGCACGATAAAACATACTATAAACATACTAATGCATTTTTAAATTTATGATTTTTTTTTACGGACAATTCTGAAGGTTTAAAGGGAAATCCACCCTGTTTGTCAATGATAGCGTTAGCTCTAAAATAGCACACTGTAAATTAAATGCCCACGTTTAGCTCAAAGGTCTTTAGGGAAAAAAATAAATGAAAACTGCTATGTAATGTTAGCTATCGTTAAAAGCATGTTTTAGCTGCACTGTATCCAAAAAGCTGATTACCTGCTGAGTTTGGTGCCGAGACTGAGCCATAACCGGCTGTGACCATGTCTCAGAGTCTGTCCAGCAGGCCTCGTCCAGGAGCCCCAACCCCACTCGGATTAGTCTGACAATTGACAGTTTATCTGACCACACCACGCAGATTCCACGGCCCAAGAACATTTGTTGAATGAATGTAAAGCCCGAGCTCAGAAATGATGACTGAGAATTGCAAAGAAAAAATACAAAACGCAAACCAAAAGACAGGCAATAGAGTCACGCAGGAGCTGTGATTTAGAATGCAAATCAAATTTCTTCACATTTCACATTTTAGCTCTTTTTAATATTTTGGAATGCTAATTATTTTGGTTGCAGTTATTACTGTACGGTTTGCGATTCCACATCTCATTTCTTTCTTTGCTCTGTGGGCTCAAAGAGTTTGTGTTTGAGATGTTGAATACAAAATGAGTTTTATTTGAATATTGGGCTTCCAGCTGAAAATGTGCCCAGATGAATATGGAGAAATGTGCCCATATTCCAGTAAAGTCACGGCGGCTGTCACAGTTTCATTATTTATTGTCTACGGGGAGCAGCTACAGGATTTGTCATTCGATGACATCATCACCACAGTCTGTCTGCCATTCAGCTTAATGAGCTACTTTCCAAAATCTAATAAAATCTACGCTGCATCTAAACAATAATGTTGGATGGTGTTTCCTGGAAAATACTGGATGGGGCAGAGAAACATGGTTCATACTGTTCCATGGCCACTAAACAAGGAAAACAAAAACCTGTAATACATTTTTATATATTTACAAAACTGACCGCATCTATGTTTGAGGTGTCTTGGTGAATGACTTTAGTGGACACCTGCCAGCCAATCAGAAGCAAGTACTTTCCATGGCCATAGTGTAATACAGATGTACATGTGAATTCTGTTTTAGGGGGAATTTTCCACCCTGAATTGAAAGCTACACTGCTATTTGGCTCCTTCTAGTGGCAACAGGACTTTTAAATGTATGTATGTTCAAAGACTTCATCACCCATAATTAATAAAACGTGACGTTAGTTAAGTCAACACACATCTAACCAAATTTGTTTCTCAGCAGCTCCAGTTGCTGTGAAGTCCAGCATTCGCTCTGCAGTTCAGCAGCAGCGAGATAAGCATTTAGCTGTTGAGTTTTGATTCGTAACTTCCTGTAAAGACAGGTGACATCATCTCTATTGCCGTTGTAATGTGTGATTTAGACTAAGACAGATACACAGACAGATAGTGTTGCTTCTCCTTAAATACCAACAACTAATCTCAATACCTTTCGTGGCTTTTTTTACTGTGTAGAAATTTGTGAGAGAAAACATTCACAGAGACTTCATATTATTTAAGTGTTGCAAGATAAAAATCAGTGCTGCTTTATCAAATAAGCATGCGTGAAGTTTGACACTGGATCATGCACCACTACACCACTTAAAAACTGCCTGTGTGTGTGTGTGTGTGTGAGAGAGAGAGAAAGAGAGAGAGAGAGAGAGACTTTAATCAACTGCTCTCTTTTTTTTTTCATGGCCCTGATCTGTGTGTCTGACATCTGCGATGTCAGCAGGCATCATTCAGGGACTTGAGGGAAAATGTAATCTCATTTAACCAGAACACTGATTTCCTGATGGCCTCATTGACCTCTGATAAGAACAAGATAAAAACAGATAAATAGAAGAAGAGAAAATGAAGATGAAGGAGGAAATGGCCTGACACAAAACTCCATACAAAAGCCATATTCTGAAATGTCTGAATACTTTGGACTCACAACATGACTGACACCCAGGGGAGGTCCAAGGCATTTCAGGGGGACATGACTGATGTTGTGCAGCCCCCCCGCCCCCCCGTAGGTTCCTCTGGATATCATGACAGGATGATGGAGAAAAATCGCCTCATCTCTCTCCCTCATCATCCTTCACTGGGAGAGAATGCATTTAGCAGTGAATGAGAGCCATTGCGAATATAATGAGACACCTGGCAAGCACTCCAACAGCAGATTTTCATCCAGTTTGGCCGTAGCTGTCATCAGCTCAACATAGCCGGTTGCCTGTACAGAGAGAGAAAGGTGATGGCTGGCTTGCTCAAATGTGTTTGTCTCTGCTTTGGTATTGTAAATGTGGAGAGGTGATATTTTGCATTTGCACATTTTTATCGTGATAGGGTGATGTTCTAGGCCGGAACCCTGTAGCAAAATCTTTCATTCCTAGATCATTAAAAATGTAAGAAAAATGTATCATCATACAGCACCGAAAAGTAAAATGTAACCATAAAAATAGAGTGTAAACAATGTTGACTATTTGCTAAATAACTCCCCGGAACAGCAAGGGGCTCTAGTAAGAGTGGTGTGGTGTTTTTTGCCTTTCCAAAACCAATACGAGATAGCATTACGTTCGCCAGACACATTAGTTAAAAATTAAAAATTCAGCTGAAAACAGTGTTTTCAACTCACAAAGCTAAGTTAGCTTAATTACCTAGCTAGCTAGAGCTGATAAAATCTGCTGGCGACAGCAGGCAAATTGACTATAGCTGGCTAGAAATGAGAAGCTGCTGTCGTCTACCTCTGTCTGAAGGCGTCCCATTGATATAAATAAAAAAATTGGGAGTGAGGAATGTGAAAGGAAGTGTTATTATTGGAAACTGGTGTCGTGCAAAAGCCGAAAGTTTAAGAGGCGTAGCAGTAACTAAGGGGGCAAATTTGGATGATTTTGAATTTTTCAGATATATTGAAGGATGGATTTAGTGTTCCTTCATGGGATGAAAAAATTCTACTACTTCTTAAGATAAATACACAATTTAAAAACCCATTGGATTATATAAAAAAAGCAAAGCTGAAAACGGCAGTTTTTCTTAGTTTATGAAAGTTTTCATAGGACGATATGGGAAAAGGGTATTGAGATTTAGTGTAGACAGAAGCAGTAAATGAATGAATTTAGGCCTACAGTACAAAGGCATTTTTCATTTTGAAACCTCAATCTAGGTTTTGTCAGAAGGATTTTCTGTCATTTTTGTAGTCTGCTTTCCGGTGCCATCCCACCCGGAAATTGAACCATTATCATTGAAGAAGCAATCATTCTTCACCATCATCATTTCCATACCGTAAAATGATCCATGATGAGGAATAAATTGGATGTTTGGTATTCATTTATAATGAAATGAAAATCTTTCACCAGCCGAAGCAGCAGGACTAATACCAGCTGTGGAATGGATGAGTTACTATTCAGCATCTTGGCAGTCTCACAACTGCAAAGGAGACAGAGGTATAATATGACTGTGTATTGTAAAATTTTTGGCTCCAAGATATAACTCAAGAGTTATTGGGTCTGATGTTTTAACTTTCAGTGCAGTGTAGCCCCAAATGACATAAATTCAAATGTCCAACAGTGACTGAAACTTTCTTTCAAAATTGGAGGCGCCCACTTATTCCTTTGTGATGCATCTGTCATGATGAATGCGGCATGTGAAAAGCATCAAAGAAGAGAAAGGGAGAGAAACAGAAAGTGTGCACAAGCGGTGAAGCGAGAGAGAGGGAGCATGCATATGGACAGAAGAAGAACAGTCGAAATATCACAAAAAAGTTGATTTTTTCACATCTGTTTCACAGTTTCTTATTTGGTGATGATGTACCAAAACACTTGCTGTGAGGATGAATTGTTTCAGATTTAACTCTACCCAGGATCCCACAAAAAAATGAAATAATCAAATCTATGCAAAACATCTAACCAGAATGAAATGAAATGCGTAGGTAGGAGCATGCAATATAGTTAATTACTGCTCACAGGGTGACAGGATTTTTTTTATGGGGCATTTGGTTTCTGTTTAACACTGAGCGTCTTGGAGAGTGAGAAAGAAATTGTTGTGATTAGTTTTCTAGCTGTGTCGGCTCACTGCTCAGCTCCTCTTAATTTTCATTAATTGAAATATGCAGAGGAAAGGGCTGGTGGCTTGTTAAAAGTTGCAGTAGCTGACAAACTTTTATTACTTGTTATGGACTGCATACTACAGTGATTGCAAGGCAATGTCTCTGATTCAGTAATGAGACAAGGCTGAAATAGAAGTCACCTGGATGTAACTCCAGATCTATAAATACGTGCGTAGCCCAACAGAACTCTATATCACAAAGTAAATCACACAATGTATACCCAATTACTGTGGGTATATAATTAAAGCATGATATGGCTTGATCATGTACGATGTGTCCAGTGTCTAGTTTTATAGGTGAAATCCGATGCTGAGCCATAAATCACTGTGACACTACCGTTAACCCAGCTTCAGAGCGGTTCATTCACAACAACAATCAATCCAAGCTCAAAGGAATTCGGGGAAATGCGCTTATTCACTTTCTTGCTGAGAGTTAGATGAGAAGATCGATACCACTCTCATGACTGTACGTAAAATAAGAAGCTTCAGCCAGCAGCCAGTTAGCTTAGCTTAACATAAAAATTGCGAACAGGGAGAAACAGCTAGCCTGGCTCACAATGATCATTTCTTGTTTGTTTAATCTGCATGAAATCAAAGTCAAAAAACTCTAAATTGTGATTTTACGGGGGTTTTATGTGCCAGACCATTTTTGACCTGACTTCCTGGAGTGTCTGTTGGAAGCCTGGTCAAAAAATAGTCTGGCACATAAACTGACATTTGGTAGACCCATCCATCCACCCCCAACCTCCTCCTTCTGTAGACTTTTTGGCACTATGTAAACATATGTTGTTTTCGGGCATTTGCTGGGATGACTGATGCTCTTATTTTTCTTGGGAGGACAGTCTCAACTCCTGTTACGCCAGAAAACCTTGGTTATGATTACCAAGGCAAAAATGTCTCAGTGAAGACCAGTTTTACCCTGTGTGATCATAGATATATCAATGACAGTAAATATGTAGCAGGCTTAATGTGACATCACCAAGTTAGAATGCATCAGTGTGGTACACCCCAAACATTTTGTGATCTTTAAGCATTACAGATGTGCTGTAAACAGATATAAACATGTGGCACGAGTGACTGTTGCCCCAGTTTAGACACAGCAGGTTGTTGAAAAATGACATGTGGTGCTTAATATACTGACACTCGAAATGATAATTTTCCTTTTGCTTATTTTAACCACAACATTGCTGAGGCATAGCATGCGCACCGTCTAAAACATTGTACATTGTAATTGATATGTAAGTACTAATGTAGTTAAAAGTTAAATATGATCTTCCAACTGCAGAAACTAAATGCTTTTATTATTTAAACACTGCTCAGATGCAACAAATAACGTAGAGTAAGTTATGTTCAAAGGATGGTGGGAGGCTATTAATTGAAAATAAGTGATATCAGTGGTGCATAAACTAGTAAAAAATGTGTTTGTTGCTGTCATGTGAAAACCTTGTAACTCCTAAATGTTACCTTTTCAGGAAATAGACCTTATTTTACACTCTTTTTTTAATCCTATGCGTTAGAAAAAGCGTTTTTATAAATGTCTCAATTCATAGCGATTGTATTTATTTAACTTTATTTTAACTTTGCTCTTCTAAAGCCTATGTTGCTCTTTGCTCCCTCTCTGCTCTCACTGACTGCAGGAAAAGCAAGGCTGTCTGCTGGTTCCGTGTAATGCTGTTGCCCTTGTGTCATCCTCCCTGGCCCAGACACCGACCATCTGGCCCCACAACCATTGGTATGCATTAACAGTGACCTCCAGGAGAAACATGCGCTGAGTCATTCTGCACCCTCTGAAAGCATTTATCCTGGGTAGACAGACCACCAGACTTGGGGAGGAGTTGGTAAAAGAGGGGGCTTGACAAACCAGGCGAGGATGAGGGTGGAGGCTGGGGAGAAGACAGGGGGAGTGTGGGTAGAGGGAAAAAGAGTGATGGTGGGATAAACGTAATGACTAGGGAAGACTGGGGGATGAGATATTAGCCTGTTCTGTTGGGCATTGATGTAGAAACCAGGGAGAGGATGAGACAGCTGAGGAGGGAAAAAAAACAGCACTCCTGGAGTCCTGGGATGAGTCACCAGAAGGCCCTTCGTTATCTTTAATCTCCACTGTCATCCTTTAGCTGCACTGTGTAAAGGCAATTAGAAATGTGGTCAAAATGATGGAAAAGGGAATACTTCTGATGTGTGAAAAAAGCACAGCTGTCAGGTATAGTATATCTGGGGACACAGATAAAAAAACAGTAATGTTTCAGTAAGGTGATGACAGAATGGAGCAGGAAGACAAAACAATTGAATCACCGTTCTTATAACTTCATTACAATTGTAAACACTATTATAAAGGTGTGGCAAATTAGGCTCAATTACCAATTAGCAGTTTACGTCAAGGAATTGACCACTTATAGCAAATGGTTACCCAATTAGATCTGACAGAAAGGGCTCTGCTCTTTGAGGGAGCTCTCGAAGAATCTAAGCAGCAACAGGGATTCTGCTGAGGGAGCCAATCGCCTGTTAAGAATGACGTACATGAATGTTCAATCTTAGCTCAATCAAGATTACCAAAAACCTAGCACAAGAGAAAACAGAGTGAGAAGAGGAGAGGAAAAAGAAAGACCGTTGATGCATTGCTAAATCAATAACACATTTAGAAAGCTTTTATAGGGATCCTGATTCAAACACTATATATATTGAAAGAGCAGGTCCTTCAGCATTGCAGGGCAGATTTGTCGGCCTTCTACCTGACATACCGAACCGAGCAGGGCAACGCTTATCAGGCTCTTCACAAAATGATCTCTTTTATTGTGGTTCAATCCGTGAGGTTCAAGAAGGCAATGCACTGAAGCAAATCACAAAAGCCCCCAAGGACAGGATATAGTAACCTGACACAGTATCTTAAAAGTCAGTAATCTCACCTAGTATTTCACGAGAGGACTGGCACTATGGTTACCTCTCTCCCCAGTGTATAGCTGTTCATGCTGCTTTACTATAAAGCATGTTAAGTAATCATAAGACACTAGCATTATCCTAAAAGCTGAATAATGAGAATTCATAACATTTCTAAGAGACTGAAGTTTTATTAATGTATACCAATCTACTGGGATTAAGAGAATGGAATAACTGGAATAGCATTCAGTAGTAGCAGATCTCTTTTTATGAGACACCAAGCATACAGTAACTAATATACCTTCTGTAATTGATTTTTCTGGCCACTTGGGGGCAGTGCAGCAAGCTGAAAACACAACATTAACATATTAACACCTTATAAAGTTGTTGTTGTTGCGTGTTAGCAGTTGCCTAATTACACATCCATCAGATAGGGAGCAACATTAGCATTCATTTGGATTCATTTCTGTTTTGGCCTCCACTAACTCCCAATGGTTGAGCTGCTAACTGCTATGTTCACCAGCTAGTTGCTAACTTTGACTTTCTGCCGTTTGGTGCTTGTCAGATATAGTGTACAGTGGGTCCTTTTTCACTGAAAACAGCTGCCCGCTTCAGCTGAAAACAACCTTGATGAGAACAGTAAGAGTGAACCAAACCAGTAAAGTTAGTGGTCATAAAACCAAAACAATGAGATGAAAGATGCTAACAAGCTGAGAGCTAAGGCGAGGAGTCTGGGTTTGTCACTGCGAGTGAAATCTTTCACATTACATAATAATTTGACCCATTGTTCATATAAAAATACTAATTAGTGCAGCTTTAAGATTTCTGATTGTTTTTTTTTATCATGTTAACATTTCTAACAGGGACAATTCTCATTGATTAACAGAAACAAAGAACTGTAAATAAGCCAGTTAGCCTAGAAGGCTAATTTCTAGCTGTTTATAGCTAGATATTAGTTAGATTTATTGGTTGATTTGCACTATACAGTATGTGGACACCACTGTTTTAACATGACAATGTCCCCGCACACAAAGCCTTAAAGAAATGGTTCACAGCTTGATGTGGAGGAACTTGGAGGAGGAGTGTTACGGTGATGACTTGACCCCACATACTAAGTCAAATCTAATGCTGGAAAAATGAAGGGCACTGGCAATTATTCAAAATGATGATGACCTTTTAAGCATATACAGCATATTAATTGAATATATCAGTTATACTGGGGCAGTATAAGTGTTTCTTCACACAGAATACACACCCTCAAACTCTGTTGCTTCCTTTTGCAAAAAGGAAATGGAAACAAATCTCGCTCTTTCTACAGATTTTGGGCTTTCAAAGAAAAAAAAGCACTTTGCAATAATGCACATTGTTGTGGACAGACAACCATGATGGGTGCTTTCATCTGAGCCACAGCACAAATGACATTTCTGGGATGTCTTGGCGGATGGCCAGCCTTTGACTACAAAGATTGCTGTTTCATTAATTTTTCAGCAAATGCATTTCAACAAAGGACTTTGTGTCTCCTATGTATGAAAAGCCCCTGCCATATATTGCACTCTGTCCATTTTGGTGCCTCATAGTTCACATCAAATGGCCTGGATAGAAACCCAACAAGTGGCACAGATATCGCATGTGGAATGGCTTTGAGAACAGATAGAAAATGTGGCAAGAGGCTTTCTCAGGAACAAACAACACACTCTGTATGTATGTATTCTTTGGACGTCTCTGTTGAGAGGTCAGGTAGCGTGTAAATGCTGCCTGGCAGTTATTTTGCTCAGAAGTGTTGTGACTGTGCTAACAAATAGTGTCTTCCAGTCGGATAGATGAACACAAACATGAAGAGGCAGTGAAAACTTGTTGGTGCTCACCTGCAGCTGCGACTGCAAACATTCAACAGAGAGGGAAGCGTATTCCCGTGTGAGAGTGATGTTCCTTATCACATCCTGTGCATGCACGCACACACACACACACACACACACACACACACACACACCACGACACAATGACTATCTCCAATCCTGTGGCTGCATTCACAGTTTCATAATACATTAAATTGAGAAAGGCGAGGTGAACAGATATATGCATCTATTTCCCTTTCTCGACCCTCATCCCTACTGTCTCTCTTTTTCTTTCACACACCATGCGAGCACATCACAACCATTATAATGAATTATTCAAAAAACCATGCAGCCCATTTGTCTATCAGCTGGTCTCCTGTATGAGTCATCATCACCACCGATGGCAGGAACTCTTTCCTATCTCTGGCTGTCTCTCTGTAACACACATACGCACACAGACAAAATCACACAGATTGTGTGTTGTTCTCTTTTATTTGCTTTGTCTCTATCTGGGAGAAATCTATTCCCAAAGCCAATTCTTGCCACAGACAAAATTAGGAAGTTAATAATAGTGAGAAGCTGACCAACAGAATAACACCTGCGACTGTTTGTGGATGTTTCTGTGTGTGTGTGTGTGTGTGTGTGTGTGTGCGCGCTCTTACAGTATATGTCTGTATGGGGCAAATGTCCACACAAGGATAGAAACATGCATATAAGGAATATAGGGTTTAGGGTCAAAGGACACATATGCCATATGTTCTGTTACTACTTTAAGTCATTGCAACTCATTGTGCAGCTTTTGTAACACTAGTTTTGTTATTTTCTCCCCTAGTCACTTTTCAAAGAACATAATATAAAAGATGTTCTTTTGCACTTGCATATGAACGTCTTGAGTGACCGGTGCAACAGCCACCATAGGACAAATGATAAAAACGGGATCCTACGCAACTAGAACATTTTGTGTCTTTCTTGAGTTTGCCAGGAGGTTTGTTAGACAAAACGTGTGTCCTGACATTGTCACAAGCGTGTGTTGTGGGAGCAGGTGAAGGGAAAGACCCAGGCGCAGACAGCGGGTGGAGGAGGAACAAAGGGATTTTATTGGGGAAAAGGCAGGCAGACAGAGGAGCTGGCAGGCAGGCAGGGCAGGCAGCAGGGAGCTGGTGGGCAGGCGGAGAACCAGGCAGGCAGAGATGCGGGGACACGGGACAGCGGCAGCATGCAACATCAAACAATGAACCATCGAGGACCACCTGAAAAGGACAGGTATAAATAGGGAAGGCACTGACGAGGGGATGAGACACAGGTGCGGCACAAACACNCAGGTGAAAACACTGAGGGCTGAGACGAGAGGCGGGAACACGAGACAGAACTTCAAAATAAAAGCACCCAGGGGCTGAACCGTGACAGACATAACCACAGAGAACATTTGTTTTACTTTTGGAGAATTCAGGCTTTGGTGATGTTTTATTAAAGCTGCTTTAATCAATATTTTGAGGTAATCAATGAATTAAATGACTGCATGTAATGTAAAAGGGGGTCGCTCATAGTGACACACCCATGGAGAACTATCACCAAACTGTACAGCTAATATGGCATATTTATTCACTTTAGTGTGTTTTAGCACTTTATCTGGCAGTTTCTTCCAGCTTCCAATTTATGTTAAGCTAGGTTAAACACATCCTAACTCCAACCCCGTACTTACCACCCAACTCTGCAGTTCCCCTTATTGCTACCTATCTCTCTCACAGGTGGTGGAGATCAAACCAGAGTTAAAAAGAAAGTGAATATTGCACTTACATTCATCAGGTGGCCAGAAACAAGACTCCAAGAGAATGTTAGTGTTGCTCCATGTCTGCCTGATTATGTAAATCGGTAATATTTTGCCAACACATTCGTCATAATAATTGTATTCAGTTTAATATGTCAATGTTGTGTTTACAGGTTGTTCTGCTGCCCCCAAGTGGCCAAAAAAATACTGATTTAACTGCCATAACATGGCAGTAATGGGACATTGACTTAATTTTTTTTAAACCTGCCTTAAAACAGTTTGTACGTATAATGTCTGTGACATAACTGACAATTGTGCAAAGAGGGTGAAGCCTTCATGGAGTCAAGATGGAATGAGCCAGTGGCAAGCATCATAGCTTGAATATGATGAGGCTGAGAGAGTTGTAACTCAAAAAAACACGTTGGTTTCATAATAAAGTTGTACTCAGTACTACAAGTGTTCATGGCGTTTTATTCCTTCAAGGCTGCCTCCCTTGTATGCACTTTAAGTAGGTGAGGTTTTGCCAGAACCACTGCTCTAATTAAGACATTTTAATTATTGTCAAATTTGCATTTCATGAAGTAAACTTAGCTTGTGATACACTAAAGTCTTTCACAAAACAATGTATCGTCTTTGTATGGTCAGTTTTCTTGGAGTTGCCATCTAGTAACCATTAGAGAGTCAACAGAATACAAACCTGTGTATGCGTGTCTCCCCATATGCGAGAGCCTGGATCGATGACAAGTGGAAGTGGGTCGTACCACTCATGGATGAAACATGAGGGTGGGTGAGAGAGAGAGGGAGAGATGGTGCTTCAGACAGCAGAGGGGCGGAGATGATAGAGAGGGGAGAACCAGCCTGGAGAGTTGCTGAACCTGGCTGCATATTCATCCATCTCACTGACAGGGAGGTGTGATTAACAAGGCCACCTGCTTTCTCTCTCTCTTTTTCACTCTCTCTCCCTCTCTCTTTCACCCTCACCTGGAATGCAAGAAGGACCATTTGGCTGCAGCTCCCTTGTATTTTCTTGTGTTATTGAGAATTAAACCCAAAAAATAGAAACCTTGAGGTCAAACGCCCCCTGATGGCACTTTCTAAACATTTATATATGTATTTTAAGAACAATTTTAACATTGCTAATGTTACATTTTACCAAACTAATTAAGGGGGTATTGCGCTAGCTCAGGTAGAGCACTGAAGTCATGTGTACATCAGCTAATCAGCGTCAGCTGTTTCATTGATGCTCCACAAGCAGTGGCTCATACAGCAGCTGACTGTCATTCCAGTCACATTCATTCTGGTGTGCGGCTCTATAACTTGACACGCTGCTAATACACTCTTGTCAACGTCGCTTGCTGCTGCAGCTCCTTTCATCTCATCCCTCCCCCTTCTTATGTGCTGACGTTTGTGGTGTTATTTATCTAATGTCCATGTATGCCATTGATGGATTACTTCTCCCAGCAGAATCCGTGTTGATGCTTGGTCTTTTTTCCACCAAATCTAACTGTATAGCAATTTGCATTAACTGGTTGAGTTCTAGGGCTGACCCGAATGCTTCGAAGCTATGGCTGTCATTTATTTTATGTAATTATTGCACTGTTTTTGTTTCAATAAAAAGTAAAATCCTTGAAGTCTGATTTTTTTTCATCTTCCCCGTCGAAGCTTTGAATATTCACAGGTAATTCTCACTGAAGCTTCGAAGCCCCAAAAATGGTATTCAGGACAGCCCTGTTGAGTTCTTTGACGCAAATCTCTGAATGACCTTATACTTATGTTAGTTGCAGCCTAACCTTTTTTTAAATCTTAAATCAAGCTTTTAGCAGACAGCTAATAACACAGCTAGCTAACCAATTTAACTGTTAAGGAAGTCTAGAGATGCATTAGCCTTGTTCTAATACTTAAAAAAGAGTCCAAAGACGAGTTTGTCAGTTTCTGTGTAAAATTTTACTCTAATTTGCGTCTTAGTAGCTAATATTTAATGAGCAACCCAGTCTTAGCAAACAAGGGAGCTTTATGGACTATGGAAAGTACTGCAATTCAAAAGCTTGCAAGAAAAGAATAGTAGAATGAATGCAGTATGTCATCAATGGTGCCTGGGGGCAAAGGTCAATTCCCACACCAACCACTCTTGTTTACATCTTGAAAAAACCTCACACAATGAGTCACACTGGATAAAAAGGTATATTAAATGGCACACAGGTAACTTTGATTCCTAGCTAGCTGAATGAAAAGCGAGGACTGAATAAGACATATGAAACCACATAGAGAAGGTTTCAGTGTTTCAATACCCTCCTGTGGCTAACCTCCCACACCTCCCTTTACCATTTACAGAAGTGATCCTGCATTGCACTGTTTATGAGAGCTACTTGAGGTATCACAAAGAACAGAGGGAGTAGGTGAGGAGGAGGCAGTTACGAGACAGAGATGGTAGCTGGAAGCCACTTGTCAGGAGTAGATTGCAAAAGGCTTAATTTAATTCTTCTTCTTAATTAATTCTTTTGAAATTAAAACATATACCGGTAGTATTTCCTTTCTTTTAAATATTTGTTATATTTGGGACTTTGATAAACAGTTCAGATTTTCTGCCTGTGAATGGTAATCCCAGCTCCAGATTTTAAAACATACCATTTATCAACCTATAAATTATGTTGAAGGCACAATATTCATGTCTTTCTTTATGGTTGGGAGCTGTTCCACATAAGAAGTGTTTCCTCCGTTTCGTTCATAACTAAAGCCGAAACCTTTGTTCTTCCTTGGTGACATCAGAGGACAGCTCCTAAAATGACTCCCAAGTGAACTCCAGGTGGAAATATTTTAAATGTCTTGCGTATCATTGTAGTCACATTTCCCTGTGATTCAGCCGAACTCACAGAACTATCTCCGAAACTTTTCGGATCTATTAGCAAAATCTGTAAACTTGGGTGGATGACTACCAAAGATCTCAAAAACCAACTTTTTAAACCATACATACCCACGTCCATCATTGCCACACCAATATGAGACAACCACCATGTTTCACAGGCAACTTTTGCACCAATTTTGCTCGCACTCCGCATATGGAGGCACCATCTGACACATATGCTGGCGAGACAGAATAGGGCTAGAGTGGTAATGACTGTTGATGTTAATTTACACCTTGCTCTCAGCGCCTGTGGGCGGCCCGCTGTAGGACCATGAGGGGAGCCATTCCCTCTGCCACATGAGATGATGCTGAGAGAGTGTAGGTGCAAAAAAGAGAAGGGTACTTGACAAATCTCATCCTTTCTTTGACGGTCATGTCAAATAAAGGACCTACTCTTTCAACTTTTGTTTTTTTTAATTTTCTTTTTAAAAGTGATCTCATTACATGGCACCTTCCTCCGCACATGTACACACATGAGATGGAGCCTACACAAACTCTGCTGTGTTAATAAGCAACACTTTATTTTGGTATACCTCTCAATTTTACGTTCTAGATCAATGCATGCGTTAAGTGAAGCTCACTGATAATTTTGAGAATTCCAGATCAATGTAGTGAAGCTATTGACTTTTGTCTGCTTAATTTCCTGCAAACATTAAGGTCACACACATCCATTTGTTTTTGTTTTAATTTTGAGTACCCACAAGGCTTGCATCTCCCACCCGAGACTGAAAGTGAAAAAGATAGCTGGCCATGTGGGTAAGCCAATTTCTGCAGAAGATGCAGCACATCTACAGTGTAAGCTCACGGGAGACACTCGAGACGATAAAAAAAGCATCTTAAATCAAATTGGATACACGCAGTGCTACAAATCAGATTAGATGCTCACACACGCACATGCACAAAGAAACGTAAAAGGCCACACACCTGAGGACACGCAGACGTGTGCTGCACCCACACTCGCACACACCCCGTTGCAAATGAGTGAGTCATGCAATATGCATCGGCATAAAATAAAGATCAATGTCAACCCCAGCACTGTTTCCTCCTCTCCATTTCTCTTTGTCTCCTGTGACATTTCCCCAGATAATCCAGGAATGTCCGCCCAACCCACCCACATACGGGCTTGAGTGTGTAAGTGGATCTACCTCAAAGCAAAAGTGCAATTAAAGTAATAAAGTGTGACATTTTCATAGAAATAAAATGCCTGTTTTGCCTCTTTTTATCATATGAGCCATCATCTGACATGTAGCACCGGGGAGTTCTTTTGAATAACTGCACGTAATAAAGCTGGATAAGATAATACAAACCCTCTCAACATAAAAATGGATGATGACTGTAAACACGTCTTTGTGAGTGAAACAAAGCAGTGAACATCTGTTTGAGAATGGAGAGCTGCCATCCACTCAAATTAACACAGACCTCTCTAAATATTCAGGTTGAAAAGGAGGTTTTGTAAAATTGTATTTTGGGTGTTTCTGCTGTTTCCGCTCATCTTTTCATTCATTTAAAAATAAGAACAGTGACATGTCGCCCCCACTCCCACTAGTGTTGCTGGCAAGCAACAGAATGTATCATCTGCCAGGGAAAGTTTTATAAAATACTTTGATACTTTTAAAGTCAAACTGAAATTTGATGTCTCCCCATTAATTCCACAGCTACACAGCCATATAAACTCAATGTTATGAATGCATCTGTTGTGTTATTTGTGGACTGTGTAGGTCAGCCCAATAGCCTAATAGTCAAAACACTGTCAAAACCACACACTGCCCATATGCCAAGATGTGTGTGTGTGTTTGCCACACAACACAGATGCCAGCTACCAGGCACTGACACCAGTGGCCTCATGGTTAAGCTGTCAGAAGAAGAAGAAGCAGAAGTTGGAACTGGATGTCAGAGGAAGGACACAGCAGGTGGGAGGAGTATGTCAGAATCACAGGAAGAAAAGGGAAGAGGAAGTGACCAAAAACGGAGAGAAAGGCCTCCTAGCCAGGCAGGGTGATATGTTTTTTGTGAATCAGAGGAAGATATAAAGGGAGAAGAAGTGGGGGAGAAAAGTCTGGATATACAGACAATATCTTCAGCCACTGAAGGATCCATGGCAACCTTCCCACTTCAGCCTTTTGAACATCTCTTAAAACAGAAATGCAGCAGATGGTCTACATGGGAATAATATATGACACAAGCAGGCAGTTATATTTCTGAATTTCTTTCAGCAGTGTGAAATTACGTCATCACCTCCATCATCATCATGAGGGAGGTTTGTCGCTAGGAGGGTGCCGATTCAAATCCCTAAACTCACCAGCTGGGGAGGTTTATGAATAGCACGCCTGTAGCTACTGAAAAACTACCATTCAACAAGGCATTTAAAGGAGGAATCCACCCACTGATACATTTACCAGACTTTTACATCCACAAATAAATTAATAATAAATGAGAAGACATCAACGACACAAAGCAACAAGCCAATCAGACAACAAGGAAAACAGGAGAAATTATTATAAAATCTATGACATGGTATGTCAAACCCATCATAGAGTGCCTGTAGGTAAGATCTTAGGATAAACAGCATTTGGTTTAATTGGCTGAGTCAAGCAATCATCAGGAGGCACATGCACATCCATAAATTATTTGCAATGTGCTGGGTAACAATCCACAGAAAAGACAATAAAAAATACCCTCACCCTGCTTTTTTAATTCCCAATTCTTCTTTAATTCTGTGCAAGATGGCGTTTCAGCCACAAATGGTCTTCAGGTTAATGTTGTCATGTTCATGTAGAAAATAAAGAATTGGGAACAAGATAGCAGTGTGTGGGAATCACCACCTCCTGTGTTGGCTTTACATCACTAGGTTTGAAGCTGTGCAAGGTGGAAGTTCATTTCAGGCCCCAGCATAAGTAACAGAGAGGTTAAACCATTAAACTATATTTAATATGTTCCACTGTTGGGAATGTTTGAGTTAATATGCACAGTAGCCTCATAATTTGCAAAAACGAATACCAGAGAACTGTCAAGCAGAACTATGCTGATGATAATTTTATTATTGCCAAGCACTTTCTGTGTTTGCCAAAACTAACAGCTAATCCATTTCTAATTTGGTGACTTCAGAGAGGAATGACATAAATAAAATTGATATTGATTTCACCGTGGAGGTTTTGTCACTTCAATCAAGGGAAGCCAGCTACTTTACATCCATTTACCCTGGAGAAAAGTTAACAAGGTAGTAATACCAATGTTACTGACTTCACATTGCAGGCATTTAGACAGTTTACTTGCTACAATGTACACAATGTGTACAATGCAGAAGAGGTACCAGTGAGTGCAACCGATAAGTCAATTCCTTGGTCACTAAATCTGCAATGTCAGGGCCATTGGGAACCCTTGACATCCCTTGAGATTGTAATGAAAGAACATAGTAGGCTACAAGAGAAATAAATTACATTAGCTATAGAATATATGTTTTCAGAGCACTAGCTAGCACTGGTCAGTCCCAATAGCTTGCTGGGCTTCAGTCTATATTCCTGTACTGAGCTGTTTACTCCCCTTGGATTGTACGTCATTTTGTTCAATACTTTTATTGCAGAGGGAAAAACAAACCTGACGAACCTGCAAACTGCTTGCTAGCTGTCTAGCTAACTAGCAAGCTTGTTAGCCATTGATTAAGCTACAGTAAGTTTACACAGTTTTTCCAAAAGATGTATTTGTACCGTCAACTCCTGTCTCATAACTGTCTGCAAACCATTCCTCGTTTGTGGAGCAGTTTATACTCTGACAGAGGAGGGTTAAATAAAACTGAATGGTGCAACACAGCTAACAAGCTCTTCTAGCTTCCTCCCTTTTGGACTCTCCAGCTCGCCGTCCTTGAATTGGTGGGTCAAAGTGCACCAAGGTTGAACTTGATACAAAAAACTTTTACTGTATTTTTTCCACACTACAGCAAAGAGCATTGTGATCTCTGGCACGTGAAGTGGAGTGATGAAAAACTGCTGTGTGATCACTCAGGTTAAACTCAGCTATCAAGAAAAGTATACGTGTGATTATGGTGGTTAAGAGATGGGTGCCATTAACTTCTGGAGATGGAGTGATTCCTTTTAGAACAGAAGTGAATGTGGATGTGTTTGTTATGCCCATGAAAACTCCTCTACCTTTCTCCTTGTTCCCCTTCTCCCAGAAGATAACATGATTATTTTATTGGCACAAGAAAAGTTTTGGAACACTTTTGCTATAACTTTTACAGTGAGCTTAAAAAAGTAGAATGACAAATCACTTTTGTGTCATTAGTGTTTTTCTTTTTACTTTACTTCATTTAGGCTTCCTAATTAGCACTTCTTGACTATCTTTAACTTGTTTACAAGAAGTGATGTTATCAAAGCATCAGTAAGCATCAGTTAACAAAGGTCAATAAAAAATGTTGTCTGTTCAAAGCTCTGCAGCTGCAGACCATTACATAAAGTTTCCACTTCCCTGCTTGGTAGGCTTGGCAGGCTTTTTCTGTACAGATAACTTTCTTTTTGCTTTTGGGTTCTGCTTTACCTTTTTGTCAGTGGGGAAGGCAGTTGATCCGCACCTCCGGACTGAGGTCTCAGCAGTGGAGTGTAAAGGACTGCCTAAGATGAGCGATGGGGTTGGGGCTGGCTTGTCCGGGGCAGGTGGTGCTGGCTACACGGTGGTTGATGGACCGTTGGCTCTGCCATACTTGATGCCTTCCAGTGAGAGGTGAGAGACACAGTTGTCAGGAAGCAAAAGTACTTTTGACTCAGGGGATGCCCGGGTGTAATTCACAAAGTGCTTCAGGAATGTCAGGAAGTCATTCTCCTGCATCCACCCTGACCCCCACTGCATAAGCTGATGCAGCCTGTGGGTCCATTACGGACAAAGTGGTTGTGGTAAATCTTGCGGGGAAACACAAATTGGGGTGGTATGCTGTTACCCTGAGAGTTGACCGCTGATGCAATGGTGACTAATGTCCGTCTCTCAACAGATGTGATTGCTCCAACCTGCTTCCTTCCTTGGCTGGCAATTATTTTGTCTCGTCAACATTCCACACATCTCTTGCTTGGAATCGGTGGTCCACGACTTTGGACAGATTTGAGACAAAGTTTGCCACATTAGTTGGATTGAAGCTTGTCACCCTTGAAAGGCTAGTGGCCTGAGGACAACTAATGGAAACGTGGATTCCGATTTAGGAAGTTGGTAAACCAGTCCCGGTCACCTGGCGGGAATCCCAGGTCTTTGGATAACTGATATATTCATGCTTCTTGGCCAGCTGGTAGGCAAGCCTACAAACCTGAGGACATTAAAAGACCACCATGAATTATTAACATTTTTAACCAATGAACTGTATAGTATCTATGTATTTTTTAAAGGTCTGGACCCAGGAAAGGAAAAAACCCTATTAGAGTGAAGATTCAAGTTTATTCCAGAAATCTGTCACTGTAATCTTTCTTTAGAGTTTCATGCAGTGGAGAAAACAGGAAACAAGAAATATATTTATTGACCCAAAGGGTAAATATTAGGTAAGCCTTCCACAATCCACAAACCACAGCCTCAAAAAAAGACCACAGAGTTGTTCTTAACAAAATTAGTAGCCTATTAGTTGAAGGGCCATTGCACAAGATTGCATAATGTTATTGTGTCCAGTCCTTGTATGTACTTGTACATCTGTGTGGCCATCTGCGCTGCATTGGTGTGTCCCAGCCAGGGCAGAAATAGAATAAATTGTAGGCAGTGATAAGTGACCCTGTTATTGAACTGTCCAGGCCCTGTGTGCAAGTGTGTGTGTGTAGTGTCCATAGCAGTCTGCAGGGATGCTCATTGATTAGTGAGTCAGACTTAGCCGCTCTCACATGGTATCAGCCTTTTATTAGCTTTCCCTACAAAAACATAACACACATACATATATAAAACAGAGAGACAGGTTGAGATAAAGAACCAGATAGGAGATCTCATTTTCTCTCCTGCCAGTCATCGCTGATTCATCTGAGTGGGGATCAAATGCTCCCGGCTTGCTAGTGTAACACACATTCAGAAGAAGAAGAGACCTGCATGAGAGCTGGCAGGAAATCCTGAAGACTATAAAGATAACAGACAGTGACGGAAATAGAGAAGAAAGATACACAGTGCTGTCTGTGAGCAGTTACCTCCATGTTGGTTTGATCTTTTTATAATAAATGGGAAAATGGCAGCTAAAAGTGTGCTGGTATTGAACATGTTTCTACTTCTAAGCTAACATGGCAGCACATGGCTGAATTCATTTGTGCATACTGGGACACTTGAATTTAACAGAGCCATTGTTAATTATATTCGTAACATGATAAAGGATACCTCAGAGAGTATTACTGGAGTTTTCTAGGCACTCGGTGTGGATTGTTGACAGCGTCCTTGGGAACCTCTAGCATGTCTTGTGGGTATATATTAAGATTTGATGACTTAAGTGCACTCTGTTGCTAGAATAATCTTTTCATTATCTTTCTTTTATGATATGGTATCAGTGTGTTTTTGGTGTGTTTGCTCTTGATTTATATATGAAGGTAATCCTGTACTTTTTATGCAGTGTTGATGTGGTATTTACATATATTGTGTGGCCACTCCTAGTTGAAACGACTGAACGATTTAGTATATTGTCCTCACATCCAATTATATAAATATTATACAGACCTGCAAACTCACAAGAGGTGAAAAAGGTGACATGTTTGTAAAGTCAATGTTTTGTGATTTTAACATGTAAACGAAGCATTCTGGTACACTCTGAGAAGAAAATGAATTTAGTTTATTACTTCAGTCTTTCAAGTGCTCATTTTCGCTGCTTAGGAATGTGCCTCTTTCTTGCCCCAGTTTCCTCCTCTACCACTTCCACCCTTTTCTCTGCAGCACTTGTAGATGGCTGGCAGTCAAACTCCATCCTTCTCTCTCTGACTCTGAGCCACTTATTTTGTCGCTGGGCCTCGTCTCTTGTTCCTGCTGAATATTATCAGCTGGCTTCATGGCCTCCTTTTTCATGATCATAAAAGTTTGTTGAGGCTAACCCCAACTGCATCCGTCAAGGTT
>LKNJ01005337.1:0-15675 GCA_002120245.1 Maccullochella peelii
TGTAACATTTTATATATATATATATATATATATATATATGCAACAAAAAGTTCAATTTTCCCAAAAAATTATCAGTTATTATTTATCAAGAGTTTAACACTCAAAAACTCAGCTGATCTGCTTCAGCCGGGTCAGGAAGCATAAGCAAACAACCCACCATCAAATTTGGGTTCAAATGTTGCTCAGCTCTGATTGGTGCATGGCAATACATTACACCACCTTCTCCCAAATGAGCTCACTTCAAACCATTAAGAAAAGCAAGGCCAAAATAATAAATTAACAGCCTCGTAGGACCACATTTCTCAGAGTAAGAATCTGACTGAGGGCCTTTAAAATCATATAACAGCTCATTTTTGTCCTGGGGTCGCCTGGATGTATTAAACTACCAGTTCATGTCCAATCCAAAACTAAAATGAAAATCTACATGAGAGTAGCTATAAAAGTGTGAAACAAAACACACATTGGGTTGTCACATACAAAGTCAATTAATTGTATATTCAACAACATACTCTATATGATTCTTATAGATTTATGTTATCTAGTAAGAATAGGAGATGTTCTTCAAACTGCTGGTGGTGAACTGATTTTCTTCACCTATGACTCACTTTCATCGCTTATTTTTAGTTTCAGTGTGACGTATGAGCAGTGCACTATTACGGATCCTGTCAGGCGGAAACCTTCAGACTTGTTAACAGGGTCATGAAATGTCAGAGAGTCATATGAAGCTGTGATCACTGGTGGATCACAGCTTCAGGCGGGGGGCAGGGGCGATTGGGAAAAAATGCTGCAAAACTGTGCCCTCTTGGATGCCCCTATGGCAGATAAAACATGATGTGCCCACTACTGTGCCCTTCCAGTGGAGAAAACATGCAGTGCCACATAGGCTGCCCTGCATGCTAGAAAATGAGTTGGCCTCTAAAAAACACTGTGTAAAAACACTTTATGCACATTTCTAAACTCCAAGCTTTTTATGACTTGTAGAAACATGTACATTACAGTCTCTTCACAAATGTAATGGTCATTAATTTGTTTCTCCAAAACCATAGATTTTATTTCAAAAGAAGACAAAAAAACTGTTGTATTGGACTCTGTGAAAAGTTATAACAGCTTCAAGAAAAAGAAACAAAAATGTGCATTAGTATAAATGGGGAGTCTCCTCTTTTCAGTCATATCCTTCCTTCCATTCCTGTACAATATGGTCAGATAGGCAACATTATGATCCGTCACTCTGCTTCTGTCACCCTCTAAAATCTTGAAATCAGAGTTGTACATGTCAAATTGATAGACAGGATGTCTGGAAATCCCAAATCTGTTGTATTAAAGAAGGGGTAGCATTTTTCACTTCCTCAAGTACTTCAAGTACTTCAATTTAGAAACGTTACTTTGTTCTCCATCTGTGGATGAAAATATTGCACAAGTGTTGCACATTTCCTGAAAACTCAATAACTTCACACATACAACATCACCTTTATATAACATGATATCAGGCAGCATTAGATTTATTACAACTTCAAAATTCTTAGTCTTGTAATTTCAGTTTATTTCCAGTTAACACATCAATGCTGAACTTGGTGCTAATTAGCATACAACTAATTAAAATTTGGTGAAGCAAGCCTGTAGCTGTTATCGTCATCTCATGGAAAACCTCCGGAGCTGGTTTGCAGTGTTTCAGTGAGAGAAGCTGGTGATGCTTCTCAGCATTTGGTAATGTGACTGTTGTGTGAACGCGTCCTGCAAATGTACTTTAAAATATACTACGATCACTACATTACATTTTAAAAAGATATATACATATGTGTGTGTGTGTGTGTGTGTGTAAGCTTTAATGATTAAGGTACACCAGCATGTTAATGATTTATCTGTTGTTACCAAGGCCGGATTACCAAGCAGGCAAGAAGGGCAACTGCCCTAAGGCCTCAGACCCTCAGGGGCCCCAAAGAATTGCAAACAAACTCTCTAATAGCATTGATTAGCGTTGTGCTATCTGAGACAAACTTAAACAAGAGCAAAGTTTTCCTATAGCGATTAAATTGTTTTCACTTATTCTGGTTGATTAGGCGTCTGCTCAGGTTGCAGATGAGCAGAGTTTTGCTGCAAATGATGTCACTGGACTCCATGTATCAATAAGAATGATAAAGGGGTAATTTATCCCACCCAACAAAGCTAACAGTGAGGGAGATGTTAATCAATGCCTGTACACATCCAAAAAGTCCTGAGTATAACCAGCCAAAAAAAGGGAAATCACCTGTGTCGGTGGACCATGGGTGTGCAGGTCCTTTAAATTGTACGCCAACTGTTAACACATTCAGGTCCCCAAAACCTGCAATTTGTGTTTAGATGTCTAATTAGTAAAATGAAAGTCTGAAGGAGTATTTGATACTTGGATGGGTAGACACAGACATGAAATTAAATCATGGGCCAATAAAAACGAAGACCAAAGTCACTGGCCCATTTTACTGCTTATATATTAATATATTATTATGCATTTTCTAAGACAAACCAGGAGTGATCTGACAATGTTCCAAAACTGATATAAACGACATATACAAACCTGGTTGTTCAAACGTCCTTTCAAAACGACTGTCAACATTTTGGTTTGGTTTTGACCTATACTCTCGCGAGACCTCGTTTACTGCTGCGTTGTCTCCTGGAAGATACCGTAGAGGACTACTCAGCTAAGGTAAGTAAGGATACTGACACCACCATCATTCTGATAATAAACATGTAGGTCCCAGCAGTTGATGAAATAATGGAGTGTATGTTGGCTGTCCTGTGGTGGTTGTGTAGCCTCAGTGCTGTCCGGGCTGAAGCAGCGGCGGGCGGCTCGCTGGCAGCAGGATTCCCGCTGAGGTGCTGAGCGGATGGATGAATGGGGTGTTTCGGGGCGGCAGATACGCTAGCTAGCGTTACGTCTCATCGATTCAGCGGTTAAAGCTAAACTAGACTGATAAATGAGTTTATAACAGATCAGACAGTGAGGGAATTATCAAGCTTGGTTGCTGATATTAAGTGTGAATCTTCAGAGAGAGCAGAGAGGTGCGGGGTCGATGTTAACGGCTAATAACGGCAGGGTAGCTGTAACGTTACCTACAGTAGCATCCCTGGCTAACGTAACCTGAGTCACCCGGAGCCGATTTAACATTATCAGGCCGGCATATCGTGGCCCTGCTCCCGGATAAATCACCATTTTAAGAGCTCATGTTTGAACCTGTAAACCCATGTGTGAGAGGATAGGAGCTGGTGTCAGACAGTCAAAGTGTGGCGATCCTCTTCAGCACCATGGACAGGGCTGCAGCTAGTCTCTTATAAACTGACGACTTTATTTATCTGTATTTTAGCTTCTGTTTCTCACTTTATTGAGTCTGTTAATTCCCTGAATCTCTCACAGTTCTTGTAGGATGATAAAGTCAATGCACTCTTATGATAAGGATACATCAATATAACTTAAACCACCTAGTTTCTTTTCCACATTGAAAAATAGTTATGAACACACTTTATAATTCAGAACATGTGCAATCACTATGCCATTTCACAAAGCACATACCCCACAAAAACCACAATGTCCAAAGATGTATTTGTACATTTAGAAGACATAAGTTGGAAACACAAGATCTCACTTTTAACACATCAGTGGGTATTCTTTACAGGTCATTTTTCTTCTACTTGTTAGCACAAGATGTTGAAAACATTTGCTGGGTTGAAAAGTAACAAAAATGTTTAGACAATGAGATACTAGCCTGGTTCCAGACCTCTCAGTGATCCCTGATCTGTTCAGCACTTAAAATGATGAAAATTAAATGAATGAATTAAGTGAAACGAAATGGCTAATCAATCTGAACATCAGAATAGAAATATGTGGTCGAAAGCTCAGAAAGCTTTTAAGTGGACCTTTAGGCTTAGGTTATTTTGTCACACGTGCACTTCCACTTTAAGAGAGTATTTTGGACACTTGAACTGCATTATCCTTTGTTGACAACTATATCTGCAGCACATTTTGGCCTCTTACAATATTTAAAATAATTGTCATTTACATGTACAACTAGGCTGCAAATTTGAACTACAGGAGAAATGTGTTCGTCCCTGTTTTAGTCCAGGTGGCTTTGTAGTGGGGTTTAACTGAATGTGTTGAAGCCAGGCCGGGTAATGTAGGACATTTTACATGTGCTCTGAGGGCTTGGCGTTGTTGCAGGCTAACATTTGAAGGAGGAAAAAGGAAACAGCGCGAAGGGTCTGAACAGCTTGTGCTGCAGCCTGGAGTCATGGCACAGACATGCATCTCCTTCACCCTCTCTGTGATGATGACTGTGGGTGATTAGCATAGCTTGCACCTGTCTCGGGGTGTGCATGTAGAAGTGAGATTTTCTGGCATGGTGGTGTGGTGTTTTTTTTTAGAAAGGTGAGAGAAGGTGAGCTGGAGCGTTCCCTTCATTGTAATTTAGCAAAGCCCTTACAGACACTATCTTATTAATAATCCTCTCTTTATTCCAACATGGTAATAATTTAGACCAGCATCCTTCATTTGATGTTTACTTTGCAATATAGCAATGCACGTAAAAAGTATTACTAAATGGTTATTTGCACTGTTTTCTTTCAGCCCTCCTTCATAATCTATCCCTGCTGGACGAGTGAAACTCTGCAGAAAGGCATCCAGAATCAGGATCGCAGCCACACACTGAAGTTTAAGAACTTCATCTGAATCATGGGGAACATTTTTGGGAATTTGCTGAAGAGCCTCATAGGGAAGAAGGAGATGAGGATCTTGATGGTGGGGCTCGATGCTGCAGGAAAAACAACGATCCTCTACAAGCTCAAACTGGGGGAAATAGTCACCACAATCCCAACCATTGGTATGTGCACAGTCAAAATAACATTAGTTATAAAGTATTAGTAGTAATATCATGTCCACTCCATTTGCTTTACATATTATATGACCCCGCTCTTGTTTTCAGGGTTTAACGTGGAGACGGTGGAGTACAAGAACATCAGCTTCACTGTGTGGGACGTCGGTGGGCAGGACAAGATCCGCCCCCTCTGGAGACACTACTTTCAAAACACACAGGGTGAGCAGAGCTAATCAATAGGTAACGTCGACCTAAAAAGACACTCATTAAAGACATGCTCTTCTTCTTCTTCAGATAAAAAAAGCATTTTGTTTGTTCCTCTCGATGTTTCAGGTCTAATCTTTGTGGTGGACAGTAATGACAGAGAGCGTGTGAACGAAGCACGAGAGGAGCTGATGAGGATGCTGGCTGAGGACGAACTGAGAGATGCAGTCCTCCTCGTGTTTGCCAATAAACAGGCAAGAAACCATAACTGTTCTGCACATAAACACAGTACCTATAAATGAATACATAATAGGGTTGTAGTGGAGGATCAACCCGCATAAGCCCACCTCTTAGTATCTTTTAGATAAAATTATGCTTCAAGCTGATGTAATTATTTGTGATCGAAATTCATAGACGATATTCACTGTTATTGATAAAAAACTGCTCTTTTTGTGATTTTAATATTTTACTGCATATTCATTGTAGTTTCATTTACATTTACAATTTGACACAGCAGAGACAGAGAAGAAAGCCTCAGCTCATCAATGCTACAACTATCTTCAAATAAAAAAATAAAAAACAACTATATATACATATCCCTCAGAATTCATGGCTTAATGGTGTATGAAAAGAGAAAAAATAAAACAGAAATGAGGATAAAAAGGAGGAGAAATTGAAAATGAACTACTCGCTCGGCTGAATGGGGAACAAGAATACAGAAACCATAGCAACAACCCCAAAAAGATAAAAGCAATCACCTTGAATGAGCTGGGTCTAATCACCTTGAATGCCCCGCATTAATATTATCAAAGAAATAGTACCTCACCTCAAATATACCTTCGTTCGCACCTTTAAACCTACCTAACATACATTCACGAGACAATGACACATTAAAGTCGTTGGTAAGTGCTTTCAGTTGGTAATATAATATATAAGGTGGTTCGGTCTAGAGCTGCAACTAACAATTATTTGCTTTCATGCCAAGAGTTAGATTGATACCACTCTAATATCTGTCCCTTAAATACGAAGCTAAGGTATCTAGCTAAGCTATCCGCCTGCTGGCTGTAGCTTCATCTATCTCTCTGCAAGAAAGCGAGTGTATTTCCCAAAACCTGTCAGCTGTCCTGTCTTTGGGCTCACCCGAAAGCCTTGTCACTAATCCTTGACTTACTCTCTCCTCACTGAACTCTCGCCTCTTTGACAGGACTTACCGAACGCCATGAATGCTGCCGAGATCACAGACAAGTTGGGCTTACACTCCCTGCGTCACCGCAACTGGTACATCCAGGCCACCTGCGCCACCAGCGGCGACGGCCTCTATGAGGGTCTTGATTGGCTGGCCAATCAACTCAAGAACAAGAAATAAGAAGAAAACTGGAAAAAGCCGCCAGCAGCCACACCCCATCCAACTTTTTATTTGTTTTGGGAATGCGGGTGTGAGAGTTAGGCACAAGGGTACTGATGGGTGAAAAGCAAGATTCTGGGTTTGGGGGAGATTTTAGGCTTTCGTTTTCAGTCTGTTGAGGTTCCTAATAGTTTTCAGTGCTCATTGAAAACAGATTCTCATGTACTTCATATTTAACCAATCACACACACACACACACACACACACACACACACACACATGCAAACTAACCGTAAGCAATCACAGCAGACACTTGCTTTTCCTGTGTCCACCTCTTGTCCTTAGGTGCAATGTACTGTATGTTAGTCTCTAGGTGCTGTACCAAGTCATATGTGACTCCACTGAGTCAGCAATGAGTCAAATAGGACTTTTTGTTGATATATGTCTTTCAACTGTCAGTCGTCCATGCAAAGAACTGTTCTGTGTCAGTTGCACTTCCTGTTTTGTTTTGTTTCTTTCCTTTCCTGCACGGTAACAGAGCCATGTTTGAGAACAATCACAGCTGGCAGATTCATGTCACTGTAATTCACATTAATGGCTTGCTCTCACTTTTAATTTGTCAGCAATGCTGAGGCACTTTGATACTCAGATAAAGCGTGTACGTGTGTGAGCGTGCACACATACTGTGTGTGTGTGTGTGTTTGTGCAAGTGGCCCAGTCGGTATTAATCATGAACAACTCTCTGAAACAGAACAAAAGGCAGCAGGACTGGGGTTTCCTCTGTCACGTCCTGTTACTGCCTCCTTTTGGAAACCTTTTGATATCTGTGGCGTGTTTCTACTCCCCGCGTGGCAACCCGAAGCCGCCTTTTTAAATATTTTAAAACGCACAACACGTTCTCGACTGCCTGAACTGCATGCATCCTGGTAGATCTTGCTGACATTGTTGCATACTTTGCCACCCTTGGAGCTGCATGGATGTTGACACTGTGTGTAGGTTTTCTCTAACTGCCCTGATCGTGTTCTGGTGCTGTTTACAGTGGGATGCAGAAACCAACCGAACCACCAGTTTCTGCATGTAGTCGTCAACATGCGCTAAATACAGTATAGTCAGCTTTATGGTCTTTTAAAGTGAAAGCAGTAAATAGGCTAAGTTAACCTGCACATAAACACACATGACCTGCACAGCTGCTGCTCGTCTGCCTTCATGTGTGTCCGTATGAGTACTCAAACTGCATCAGGTTGCTCTCGCTTTTTTGTCTCAGACTTGCTTATCGGGGGATGATTCTGTTGATAACTGTGTTACTGAATGTGAATATTGTTGATGAATCTATATATTACTGTGATGGTATTTATTTGACATGCATAATCCATTAATTCAGTGGTGTGTCTGCATAATTATGTGAAGGGAAGCAGGGTAAGCAGATCAAATCATTCATCAGCATGTCCACGACTCACTTCTGAACAACAGACTGTGTCACCACTGATACCAGCAGAATCCTCAGACTTCTCTCAATAAAACTATTTCTCTGTGCCATACTGTTACTCACGCACCAGTGACAGTACTACAACATACTGTAAATCCACTCCACCAAGTTACGAGTGCATTGTTCATATTCAGCATCTATCTTATGTTAAATCATGAGTTTGATCATTTGGGTTTTGTGGCCTTATATTTAATGACTTCAAATTGATTTCCTCTCAGTTCGTTTGGTTCTGATTTCAAGTCGCATATATTTATCTATAAAGAATGATTAAAATATTTATTTCCCTATGCCCTTAAAACAGCTAGGGTTTTCACCACAGTTCAGGATGTTCAGGCAAAGGTTTTGTCCTTTTGTTTTTCCGGTATACTTGATTCATATTTGATGGTAGATTTCTTTGGGGTGTAAAGAAACTTTGATGTAGACTGTGTCTGTGAAACAATGATAATCCGTGGGAACAAAAAAATAAATAAAATACACTTCTGATGATTCATTCTGTACCGTTATAGTTACACAAGTAGATTTTAAAACAGTGAAGACCATGTTTCAATGCTGAATGAGACACCTGTATGTGATGTAAGACAACCAACAAAATCCTGCTGTATTACGAATAAACCCATTTTCTGTATGACCTGTCTCATCCACTGCGAGTGAGTGTTACTGATGGGCTTCATATTTACATGTTCAGGAATGACTGAAAAAGTAGAGAAGATCGTGCTGTGACAAGCTTCTACCAGAAGAGGACAGTCTTTAGCAATGTGGGTCGAAGCATGAAGAGCTGTGTTTATCCAAATCATTCTGTTTGGGTCCTGGAGACCTTGGACCCTCTTTAAGAGCTCAAAAAACATACTTAACATTGGTTTATAACCTTGATACTAATTTTGTGAGCATTGCTGCATTATAAACATGATTTTGAACTGGTCAAGTTGTTTCTGAAGTCTGCTACAGAAAATTACACATTTCCTCTGTTTGCAGTCTCAGAGACCCAAGCTGTCTATCTGCCATCTGCTCTCTATATATAGTGACTGATGTTGACAGCACTACCTCACCCAAAACGTATATATATTTAAAGTTATTATCATCTTTACATGTGTTGCATAGGGGTCTGTGGGAGCCCAAACAATGAAGAATTAAAGCCAATGTAAACAAATCTCAATGGTTAAAAGGCAAATACCAATATTTTTCCAGACTCACTGTGTCCTAAAATCTGGTCATTTTAAGTCCAAGAAAAATAAAGAAATACATGAATGAAAAAATACAAATGTTCCCACCAAAATCTATTGGCGGAGTGGAGAATAGTCTTAGAAAACAACATGTAGAGACAACATGTAGAGAAACTGTGGGACTGGGAACTTTTCAAAAATAAATAAACATAATAGTTTTGAATTAAACATGGAAAAATATCCAAATGAATAGAAGGCTTTACAGAAGTTTCAGGTCTCTCCAAATGATTTGAAGGTGCAGGCTGTTGGGACTTATGAGCTCAGTATTTCTAAAATCTTGGCTACGGCCATGAAGGTATACATGGCCGTAGCCAAGATTTATATATAAATCTTGTATATATATATATCTGGTGAAATTTCTGTCAATTTTGACCATGTGTTTTGATTATACTTAATTCTTCTTCAGTTAGTTGAAATCATGATTAAGTAGCAGTTTTTTTCTTTAACACACACATGTTTTAAGTACAGCTGATTACATTTAGGACAAATAGACTTTCCTGTAAAGTAGTTCCTGTTTACCTGATGCAGCTGGAGGTGAGACTTGCACGGGAAACACATTTATTATAACAACAGATTCCTGACAAATGCTAATGCAGAGAGTGGGAGCTTGCCACAGTATGTGTGTGTGTCTGTGTGTGACTCTGCTCCTGTTCTTTGCAACATGTGATGTTACAACGTTCTTATGTTCCCTTGAATTTCTTCTCTTCAGGAAAGAAATACTTTTGGGAATCGCTTCCTGGTAGTAGTGAAATATTAACCATTTGTTTTGAACACCCCTCTGACATTTCAAATGACTCTGACTGGAAAAGAAGAAGGTGAAGTGGAGACTTTTTTCTCTCAGATGTATAATTCCATGTAATTAAACCAGATAGAGAAACACCAGGTTTGCTTGTATGTGTGTGTTTGTGTATGTGTGCATGTGACAGACCGACTGGAGCTGCAGGCAGAGCCAGTTTCTACAGAGCAGTTCGGCTGGCTCACCCACTCTTACAGGCAGACGATCTTTGCATGAAGCTTAAACAACAAAGATGACAAGTGATAAGATTTTCTTACCAAACCAGATATTAGTCTTGGTTCAAGAAGAACACTTCCTGCTGCCCACTTTGACTCAGACAACTGGGCGAAATGTTTGATAGCACTTATGTGTTCGGCAATTAGCTGATGCTGTTATGCATAACTCATACACAAATAAGTCCTAAGTACAGCAGTAAAATCATGCAGCAATAGAATGATGCAGCAATAAAATAATCTGACATTTCCAGGCCACCAGCATAAAGGAGTGGAGGGGTCAAAGCCCGATATTTAACACAGATTAGGTGTGACAAAGCGACACATACATAGAAGAAGGAAGAGAACAGATGTTTTTAGGCTTATTTGTTGTTTTTAGTGGACAATATTAGAAAGGATGAGATTTATTTTTTTTCTTCAGGGGTGTAAAAATGGTTCATTCTTTGTTGAAGTGACACATTTTCCGGTTATGAGGAAAGAGGAAGGGAACTCACCTTTCTGACCGTAATGATTAAGCTACTTAAACAAAGAACCACAAGGGAGAGAAAAGTTTCAATATGAGCAGTTCATTAAAGGGCATTTTGAAAACTAAGACCCATGGTCCCTTTAGGCAAAATGCCCAAAGGAACCTAAAAATAAGTGCCTGTGGAGACCTGAAGTGTATGAAGCTTCAGAAATTTAAGCTTAATAAATTATCATTTTAGGAAACATTATTGAAAGAATGAGTCGAGAATGCAGCACATCCATGTCATGTTTGCATTTTCACAGTGACTGAGCACCAAAATGTGAAGAGTTAGAGTGACATGTACTCCAAATGCAGAATAAGGGGGGAAAAGCTTTACCTGCCTTGCTGTGCACGATGTTCTGCACATGAAGTCTGATGTGTCATTGTTGTGTATCTGGCAGCACATTGGCCTTGAAGCCAGAGGTGCCACGTAACCACAGTGGTTCTGGTTCGATTGAGACTGGGGACCTTTGTTGCACATCATGCCACCTGCTCTCTCTCCACATTCCTCATCTGTCTTAACTGTCAAACTCTCAAATAAAGGCAAAAGGCTCCATCTCTGGGAGATTAACGGGTTTTGGACTTGTTGACAGCATTGTTGTGAAAGCTCTGTTGTGTAAATGGACACAGTGACTGGTGGCTGTTTAGTGAATTGCTGCATTAAGCACAATTGTGGTAGGATTTCAAGGTGTTTTCAAGGTTTCCATTGGCTTTCTAGGTTTTGTAAACAATAACGTGTTCTGGGTAGTCCCGTGGCTGCAGGCAGGGACCTCCCAGATAAATCAGTGTCAGAGACACAGACGCTCCTGCCGCTGATTGGCTCCGCGCTGCGCTCCAATCACTGAGCTGTAATGATTTCTCTCGCACAGACCGGAGCGGGCGGCTTGTAAAGTTGCGGCTCAGTAAAGTGACAAACAGAGAAAACACAAACAGGTTTCCACTGCAGGGCGGATTTACTCCTTCATTTGAGCACTAGAAGAAAAGCGAAGAAAAGGGAATAAGACAACGACAATCTGGATAAACTCAACTATACTGCTTCTAAATGGACTCTCTCGGATTGAAACGACCGAGGACGATTTTTGACGAGAACAGGACCCACTTCTTTGATACGATGCTTATGTTTGTTTAAAACCTCACCAGCTTGGACATTAGAGCGAGGATGACTGCCCTCATGAGGAAGGCGCAGCAGGTGCTGTGCGTCCTGCTGCCGTGTGCTCTCCAACTCTGCAGCGCGCAGACACAAGGAGGTGGGCTCAAAGACACACACACACACACACACACACACATCAGTTTTTAAACTCAGGTAACCCAGAACATTCAGCAACATTTGCGGTGTACTTTTGACAAATCCCGCTCTGAGAACCTGGATTAGAGCTGCTTACTACACTGGGTGCTCTGATGTAGGAAGCCACCTGTCCCACCTCACAAACCCCAGACACCAGAACCTGTTCCGCACACGTAAAACTTGTTTGCTGTGAGTCACCCGCACCTCACCCAGGACTCTATGTGCTTTATCATGCTTGTCTCAATTGTTTCAAGGTTTTGCGACAGAGGAACCCAACCTTTCACCGCCTGTTGACCGTCAACCACAGTCAGCCCAAAAGATCAATGGAAAACTACCTCTGATGTGTTTAAACCTCCCTTTTCTCACCATAGTCTACTGCAATACTCTAATGCAAGCAAAAGTCCTTCTTTAAGTAGTAAAAGTACATACGTATTAGCAACTAAATGTACTCATCTGATGGCCCCTATCAGTGTTATTATGTAGCTATATTATATTATAGGACTATTATGGATGTGTTAACATGTAAGCAGCACTTTAATGTTATAGCTGGTTGTAGCTTTATACACTGTTGGGTAGCTTAATCTATAAAAAGGTATCACATTTTAGAAACTGATCCTATGTTTTGTATGGAAAATCATAATCTTTAAAGTAACTAGGGTTGCAACTAATGATTATTTTCATTATGTAGTAATCTCCTAGTTATTCTTCAGATTAATAAATTAATCGTTTGGTCTATAAAATCTTGGAAAATAGTGAAAAATGCCCATCACATCTTCCCAGAGCCCAAGTTGATTAAGTCTTAAAGCTGCTTGTTTTGTCTGACTAACAGTCCAAAACTCAAAGATATTCAGTTTGCTGTAACAAATCCTCACAAATGTGAAGCTGTAACTTGGTAATGATTTGCATTCTTGCTTGAAAAAAACGATTATCAAAACAGTTCCCTGTGAATTTTCTGTTGATGGACTAATAGATTAATCGACTTCTTGTTTCAGCTCTAGTAGCTGATTATGACTCAAAAGAATGTAGTGATGTGAAAAGTGCAATACTTCCCTCTGAAATATAGTGGAGTAGAAAGTAGCAGAAGATGGAAATCATCAAGTACAGTACGAGTACGTCAAAATTGTACTTTGTTGGGGGATTTTGAATCCCAGTGAGACTCTGTGAGACTTTGACCTTGTGCTCTTGTTGCTGTCACCTGGCTGCAGGTGAATCAAGTGGCACTCTGAACTTAAGAAAAAACAATGTGAAAAAAACAATGTGAACATGAGATCATTGATCTTTAGGCAGCTGATGCAGGTGACAGAGCCTCTGGCAATGTATACTGAACCATATTAACTTGGTGTGCACTTAATGTTTCATTAGCGCTACATATTGTTAGTTCAGAGTTAGTTCTACTGGTCAAGTCCTTTGAAATATTTAAACTAAAGACATTTCAGAAGTATATTTTGATGTTAAAGCGCCATTTTCGCTCATCAGTCATGGTCTTTAAGACTGTTGTTGAACAGGATTTTGTTGTGCAGTAAGTTATGAAAGAGGTTGCTGTTGTTATGTTGAAATCTGGACCTGTACGCCGACCTTTGTAAGCACATATCATCCACTGTCAAGTCATAATAGAAGAATATAGTTTTGTCGTGTGTTGGGGGCATTCTGGGTGTCTTTTAATGTTAAACTTAAAAATCCAATTGTCATTTTAGATCCTTGCTGCACCTTTCTGCAAGAAGCACGGGTGTGATTACAAAGAGAAAACACTTACATATTTGTGTGCGCATCAAGCATAAGAGGGACACACAGTACACAAACATGTTCTCATTGTAAATAAACAACACAGGTATTGGCAGCTCGTAGCACTTGCATTTTCCAATACGGTTGTTGTGCCAATGGGAAAGAGAAGTGAATCTTTATCCCACAAATATCATCATCATGACAAAACAGTGCATATGTCAGTTTAATGTCTCAGATGTTACATATGTGATGTATCAGAGGGACCTCAGCTTGTAAGTGTAACATTTTATATCATTTCTTCCAAGAAAACAATAATAGGTGGTGCCTCTTTAAATTGCCTCTGTACTTTTACAGGTGTGACATCCAAATAATCAACACGTCAAAAAGCAAATATGCTGTCACTCCTGTTGCCAAAGCATGATGTTAAGCAGCTCTCCTCGTCGGCCTCAGTCTGTTTGTGACATTTAAGGGCGCAGTCCAGCACATTGGGAACACAGAAAAATCTTCCAGTTCATTTGTACACAACCTCTGCCTGTGAACCAGTGAATGAACCATGAATTGAAATAGTTCATGTGCTCAGGTGTCTGTCTTTGTGTTTGTGCACGCATCTGTGTGTGTGTGTGTGCGCGCGCTCACTTGTCAGGTATGCAGTAATCTCTGGCCATCCTGTGCCAAGTTTCTGTTTACCCCAGTCATCGTCTCAACCGCTTTATTGAGCTTGTTTATCTCCTCCTCCCTCTTTTCTTTTCTTTCTCTCCCTCTCTTCTTTTCGAGTATTGAAACCCTGGTAACAGACGAATTGAAAAAAAACAGCTGAACCTGATCCGTGTTATGTTTTCGTCATGTGTTAGGTTACGCTTTAGTGCCGAGGACAATGACACCATTTTGCTTTGAGTTCATGTGCAGTATATGAGAGTAGGAAGGACAACATACTACAGTGTTTGTAAAGACAGAGGTTTGGCTGCACATCTTGATGCACTACAACACTTGTTTTGCACTCTTTCAACATAGAGCCATTGTGTGCATGTGTGTGTGTTAATGTGTGTATGTATTGACTCTAAAATCTCCACCCCATTCCTTTTTTCTCCATCATCCATTCATCATCCATTCCACATCTAACACTGAAAGTCCTCCTTTGACAGAGAAAACCCACTCAGTCTGTTGAGATGTTCAGCTTCGACAGCTGCAGCTTGTGCATTGTTTGTATGGCTGACATGACATTTTGTCACATAGAGTACACACCGGATTGTCCCCCTCTAGAGTGGGTTGTGTTTGCACTGTATGCACACTGGACATATTGCAGCGTGTGGAAGGTTCTTGAATGTATGTGTGGAGATGTTCAAGAGTATTTGCCAACAGGCAATTCAAACAATGTAGAGTCAACAGCTCAAGTCATCCACTGATAGCACTGAGCTGCTTTTATGGCTTAACTAAGGTGGGGTAGATAAAAAGCTTCACCCTCGAGCAGCTCATAAACTGACATCATTTCAGCTGAATGACTTTTAATCAGTTAAAGTTTCTGAAAACAAATTGGAGACTTAGTCATAGTAAATCAACATGATAACCCTGACATGGAGCAATATATAGAAAAGTGCTACAGCATGCATAGTCGTGAATGTTGAAGGGATCATGTCGGGTGTCATTAAAGGAATTATATATATAATCAGCTAATTATATAATTTAATCAGCTACGATTTCTCCCGTTGGTGAAAAGAACAGAGAATTGACAACAAACTGGTGGAAATTAGCTGCAAAGCCACTGTTGCTGGCAGTTGCATCTATATAATATAACATATTTAAGGATTAGTTGGACATTTTGGCTGGGAGCAGCGACTTCCTGGAGTCTCCGCTGGTTGCCTGGCAATTGCTCAGAGCCAGGAAATAGTATGGTACATAACCCATTTTGGTGTTGCTAGGAAGATTTGGTTACCCTCAGACAGAGCTAGGCAAGCTGTTTCCCCCTGTTTCCAGTCTTTGTGCTAAGCTAAGCTAACAGGCTTCCGATCTATCTATCTATCTATCTATCTGTCTGTCTGTCCATCTATCTATCTATCTATCT
>LKNJ01005337.1:19441-54700 GCA_002120245.1 Maccullochella peelii
TATATACATATAATGGGAGAATCTCTCTCATCTAACTCTCGACAAGAAAGCAAATTAGTGCATTTCCCATAAAGTTGAACTATTCCTTTAATACTGATACAGTTGATTCAACTAATTAAAAATGAGATTTACACTGTTTATTTGTATCTAGCTCCATGAACCACTATAACTATATATTATGTTAAAATAGCTAAATTATCATATACAGTATATCTGGTGTGACCAGCAGCACTCCCAAGTAGGAATTACTTTTTATAGTATTGTTTTCCTGTTCTTCCCATTCTTCTGAATTTGCATTAATGCACTATTAAACCCTGTCTGTCTCATACATGCTCAGGTCTTTCAAACTCCATACCCATACCCCAAACACAGGGTTTCTGTTAAAAATATCTGGTCTCCTCAAGTTCAGATAATCCCCAAAACATCATTAGGGTTATTTTCTCAGACTTTAAGAAGTGTTTCCACAAGCTGAGTAGTCATCCTCCTGAGTGAACTGATCTTAATATGTAAAATCCCCTTTCAAAGCGTCAGTTCACCCAAATCACAATACAAAACATATGTTCCACTTCCCACTAGCCATGCCGATAATTCTGTTTATCGGCATGGCAGTTCATGTGAACCCAATGTTCTCAGAAACACAATAAAGGGACTCTTATCAGGACTTATGTACATAGGATGTTGTCTCTCTCTCTCTCTCTCTTTCACACACACACACACACACACACACACACACACACACAAACACACACTCTGTACTTTGACTCCCCTGCAGTGCCTGGGAGGTTAATAATCATTAGTCTTTTTATGCCCTTGTTGATCCTGTTGTTCTACTGGGCTCTACTCTGATGTCAGTAGATGGAATGTGTTTGTGAGTGTGTCGAGCAAACTTCATGTGTGTGACCTGTGTGTGTGTGTGTGTGTGTGTGTGTGTGTGTGTGTGTTAACACACATTACAAAATCAACAACAGGTATATTGTCGAGATTTTTTGTTTCACATAATAGCAAATGAACAGTCAGCGTCAGAGACTGGTTCATGACTACGCTTAGACTGATGTTAAAGGGTCAGTTCACACAAATAACAGAAAAACATTTTTGCTATTACCTCTAGTGGCCATGCAGATAGTTCTTGTTTTATTCATTCAGGTTTTGAGACATTAGTCTTTGAGATTGCCAGCACCCCAATAAAATGGAGGTGATGTAAGAGTAATGTCTTTGTAAGACCAAAAATGGGGATGCTCGAAGGTTTCACGCACTGGGGAGTAATGTACTGCGATAAAAGCCTCCACTTTTCCACGAGTGCTTTCCACAAGATTTTGGAGGCTGGTTACAGTGATTTGCTCCCATTTGCCTTATTGTTTTGTGCGTGGGGTCACTGTCATGTTGAAACAGACATCAACTAAACTGCTGCCTGGAAGTTGGAAGCTCACTATTATTTAAAATATCATGAAAAACATCCCCAGACCACAAATGTGTGGACACATTGAGTATGTGTTCAGCGCATAAGTGCGTGTTTGTATTTTTGTCCAAAGTATTGATTGGTTTTGAAGATGACATTGAGATCAACAGTCATGGTTGAATTATCTGTCCTCTCTGTCCGTCCCTTTCCTTCATTTTCTCTCTGCTGCTTCTCTCCTGTCTGACATTTGAATAGCAAAGCAGCCTTCAAGTGACGCTGAATGGCTGAACTCCCACAGTCCATAAACAAGGCTTTGTATGTTTGTCTCAGAGAAGGACATGCCCTGCGTACAATCCTCAGCTTGTTTCACACTGTTACAGTACATTCATTGATATTGTGCAAGCAGAACACAGTGGCTTGTAGTAAGTGGCATAAAACACTCTTTATAAGGGCTTACGCTGTTGCCATAAACGATTTAATAGAATATGTATAGTATTATTTCTATTGTGATACCACTGCATGAACATCAGTGAATGTTTTTCTTTTTGACTTTTGTGGTGCTTTACCCCTTTCTTCCCACTGGGCAAAGATGCATATACTAATATACTACTGATAACTGACTTATGATACAAAAAACTGTAAAATTGTCCGTAAAATGCAAAGACTGAAAGAATGTTTGTTAAAGGATAAAGCTGGTGTTATTCTATAGTTTTCTTATTGACAACAAATCCAGACCAAAACAATGCATTAGTCCGTCTCTCAATACTTTACAACTTCCACAACTGGTTTGTACTGAGGGAGTAAATCTTTACAAGTGGGTCGCAAATACAGAGAGCCAAAGTCATGATGCCACATCCAGGCTAGCCTCTGTACCTCAATGCAACCTCTCATTCAGCATTTCTTTCATCTGTCTTTCTTAAAAAATGAAGCATGTTCCTGAAGAAAAATCAGCATCCACTACAGTACTTGCTATTAGGGATCAAAACCTTTAAACAACAATTGCTCTGTGAGTGCAGAAAAAACTACAGCTCCCCTGAAAATTTACCAGCACAGCAGCGCGGTACATCATAGTAACTTGTTTTTTAGTTATTACATTACATTATACAGTGCTGTGGCTCATGTATGTGTTTTAATAACTTTTGGACCACAGTGGAGGAATACACTATAGCAGGCTTTGGCTACACAGACAACACTTGTTAAAAGGATCAATTACTTGTTGGTTTTGGTCTTTCCATGGGATTTGTTGACAATAAGAAAAATACAGAATATCACCAGACATATTCCTTTAAATTGGTGTATCTGATGTTAACATATTGACATTAAAGACACTCATTAACAAGAGTTCATTCTTTGCTTTTCCAGTGGTTGTTTGTTCTGGCACTCAGAATGTCCTGAGCACGACGGGAAATTCAGAGATCCAGTACAGCCTGATGAAGGAAATATACACCGGCTGTGAGATTGTGATGGGCAACCTTGAGATTACCATGATGGAGCACAACAGAGACTTCTCCTTCCTGCAGGTGAGGCTTTGAGCGCATGGATGCAGCACAGAGAGCAGATTAACAGTACTCCTTTCCCAGAACTACAGTATACTGTATGTGTCACTGGGAAGAACTGCATGGTAACCAGTCTAGACAAGGACATGGATCAACCTGATGCCAATAACAATCCCACATCTGAGGCTTCACCAAAAGCCAAAACAAGCTGTTTGTCACTGTCTGTTAGTGAATAATGTCTCTGTCTCAAATGCACAATGAGCTAATTTATGTCCTTTTCTGTATCACTCACTGGACTACAGTCATGGTGACTAACATCACAAGCAAAACACACCTCTACTGCCTGGTTGTGACTCTGATAACAATCACTATGACAAACAAAAGCAGTTGTATTTTCTTTCATTTCTCTTTCTCATAATCTTTTAACCCTGCAGTCTATCAGGGAGGTGACGGGCTACATATTGTTCGCCGTCAACGAGTTCAGCCGCCTGCCTCTGGACCACCTGCGTGTCATCAGAGGCACCGCGCTGTACGAGAACCAGTACGCTTTGGCTGTGATGGTCAACTACCAGAAGGACGGGCATTATGGCCTGCAAGAACTGGGCCTGACACGCCTTACAGGTAAACAGGAATTCACTGGGTGTGTTTAAGTGTGGGAGGCTAGAGTGGAGCAGATAAGAGTTCGGGATGGATGTGACACTGGGTTACTGTTGGAGCTCCTACACCTACACACAGTACAGCCACACCTTCAGAGTACCGATTGTCGGAGAGCAGCGGTGTGTGTAGTCGTAGTGATGTGAGTCCCTGGAATGCCTCATGTGCTCAACAGCTCAACTGCCAGTGTAACATGAGCTCCAGCACATTATACTGAGTTTGTGTGTGCTGTAGTAAAGAGCGAATGCCAGAGTGTGATAGGATGAGTCATGGGCCTGTTTGGGCTTGCTTTGCTAATTGTCTTTCCCCATTTAAATGTGTGTTTGCCGCCCACAGAGATACTGGAAGGAGGAGTCAAGATCATCCAGAATAAGTACCTGAGCTACGCCCCGCAGGTGAACTGGCTGGACATAGTGAAGGATGAAACAGCTCATATTATGATTGAGGGCAATGGGCCTAAAAGTGAGTGGACATATGAGTATCAGTTACCTTCTATTTTAATGTCAGACTTTAAAATCTTCTTTAAAATGTAAAAATGCATCTACTGATAATACATTTATATCTTAGAGCCTTGTAACGAAGCATGTGGAGAGGTTCCATGTTGGGATCCAGGAAATGACACGTGCCAGATCTGTGAGTGACTTCAGCGTCCCTTTATTTCCCATGCATCAATTCAGTTCTGTAACGCACTGGTTACCACGCTGGTGTTGTGGCCTTGAAGATGAGCCGAGGGTTCAGCAAGATCTGTTGATATCAATTTTTTATCGCACAGTTTCAGTAATGTTTCACCATATAAAACTATTTACAGTAACTACATTTTATGTTAAGATTCAAACATCAAAACAGAAGAAATAAGAAAAAAAAAACACTGAAATCACCATATTCAAAATCCCTGTTAAATAATCAGATGTCATAGTAACATGGCCTGCTTTCTGCACACAGTAGTCAGAAATATCCAGTCAGAGCAAGCAATGGATATGGATTTGTCTCTGGGAATAGAGCTCAAAGAAATGCAGGACTACATCTGAACCCTCAATACGACACAAGAAATTTTTTTCATTCAATTCATTCAATTTATTCATTGTTTTTTTTAGGTTCAGTATCTACAAAACAACATAAAACTGCCTAAAACTGCAGATTTCTGTTCTTTTCTGAGGCCAGAATTATTTTTATAAACATATATATATTCATATATGTCATATATTGTACATCAATCTTATTTGATTTGTTAGGTTATTTACATTCTTATAACAGATAACTATGGTGTAAGTTTTAGCTAAAAAAGTTGCATGTGTATGGACGTTGTATGAGTGGGCATGTAGGGTACAATTTAAAAAAAATCCCTCTGAGGGGGTGCCTTGGTTTAAAAAGGTTTGGGAACCATTGCTGCAATGGATTAACAAATTACTCTCAACTTTCTTTCAGTGACAAAGACTGTGTGCGCCCCTCAGTGTAACAGCCGATGCTTTGGTAGAAGCCCGAACGAGTGTTGTCACATTGAGTGTGCTGGAGGCTGCACTGGACCCCTGGATACAGACTGCTATGTGAGTCTGCAGCTACAATACACCTTTAAACACAAAAGACATTTTGACTCGTCACAGCAGGAAAAGCACAGGTGTAAATCATAAAATAAATGATGGCTGAACTCCATTTAGCTGCTTCAGTATTACCTACCTCCAGGTATATGCCACACTGTCGTGCTTTGCTGGGAGACTTGAATACTACAGAGCCATTGTTAATGTTCTTAGTAACACTTGTGCTTCTCCTGCTATGACAAGTCAAGATGTCTGCTGTGAAAAAGGCCCATATACCCAGAAAACAAATCTGTCAGCTGTGTTCCTCACTATGCTGTATATGACGTTTTATAGGCTTGCAGGAACTTCAACAACTCGGGCTCCTGCGTGCCCCTGTGTCCCCAGACCCTCATCTACAACAAGCACACATTCAAACTGGAGCCAAACCCCAATGCCAAGTACCAGTATGGCTCCATCTGTGTGGCCCAGTGCCCCAGTGAGTCCCCACACACGCTGCCTTATACCCACATGTTCACACAGACTCACAGTTTAGATACAGTTGCTGTTCTCCCTATGTCATCAATGCAGTTTTTATGCTTTTCATTAAGCGCCAGTTGCTTCGCTGTTGCAAAAGGCTACTTGTATCTTAACCTGCTCATGTATACTTTGGTTTAGTGTTGTTTAAGTCACTTATTCGAGCCATTTTTCGGACTCTTTTTTTACAGCAAACTTTCTGGTGGACGGCAGCTCATGCGTGAGCAATTGTCCTTCTGATAAAAAGGAAGTGGAGAAAAATGGGGTGAAAAGATGTGAACCCTGTGGAGGCCTCTGTCCGAAAGGTATTTAAGACAATTCAACAACTGCTTCACAATTAATTCAAGACAGTTGTTTTATGAAACTGAGAGACGCGCTAAGCTAGCACCCTCTCCCACTCTGGTCAGCAGTGGTTGAAGAAGTATCCTTTACTTAAGAAAAGGTAGTAAAACCACAATTTAGAACAACTGTAGCAAGTTAAGTTCTGCATTCAAGATTTTACTTAATTAAAGTACAGAGGTACTATTAAAAAAGTAGCAATCATGCGCATGTTATTATATTATTTCTAATGCATTAATGTGGAAGCAGCATAATGTGTAGGTGATTTTAAATGCTTTTTATACTGTACTGTTGGGTAGTTTAATCTATATATATATATACACACACACTACTGGGTGGTTTTAACTAACTTCATATATTCATAACCTTTTCTTCCTCTTCTTCTTCATCTTCCCCTCAGCTTGCCTCGGCACAGGAAGTCCAACAAGACAAACTGTCGATGCTCTTAACATTGACAGTTTCATAAACTGCACTAAAATCCAGGGCAGTCTGCACTTCCTGGTGACTGGGATCAAAGGGTAAACTTGGAATAGATTTTATAAGATACAACAGAGCTTTTACTGTATTTAGTTGGTTAATAAGTATTTTTGCCTTTGCTTTATGGATGCTTTTTGCAATAGGCCTTTATTTTTTCCTGTTTTTTGCTCTGTTCAAAGTGATGAATACAACGGTGTACCAGCCCTCGATCCAGAGAAACTGAAAATCTTCAACACTGTGAGGGAGATTACAGGTGTGCGTGCGTGTGTGTGGTTTTTTAAAATGTCACGTCACAGTGTTTGCAGTCTGATTAAGGCCTCTGAAACCCAATGTCTCCAATTTCAGACATCCTCAGTATCCAGTCGTGGCCTAAAAACATGTCTGACCTGTCAGTCTTCTCCAACCTCCAAACAATTCAGGGCAGAACACTTTACAAGTAATCAGTTGTTGTTTTTTCTCCCTCTTTGCTCTAACATTGTTTTTGTTTCTCTAGTTGACTAAGGTCATGTTACTATCATGTTGCTGTATCTTTCACTGCCTTGCAGACTAAACCTTCACTGGTATGAATCTAATTGTCTTTTTGTGCCTTGTATCTCTTTCTTCCCTTGTTATACTTCATTTTTACCCCATTTAGAGGAGTGAGCTCTAGAAGGTAAATATCAGTAAATATTTCACATTCCCACCTGTATCCGCCTCTTTATGTACAACGTCTCAGATTAAAATGATTTATTTTGGTTGAGATATTATTATTCTATATTATTCTTTTCAGTACTGGAATTGTATAATTGAGTTGGTGGTGGGCACAACTCTTTAATGAGTTCACATGGTTTTCTTGCATGCTCTTTCTAATGGAAACTGATATTTGGGTATTTGGCTGCAAAATTTTGTCTGATGTTTTTATGGAAGAAAAGAAAGGCCACTTCAATCTTATAAGCAACCAAATTGTGAAATGTAGTCACTACTGACTACTTATGTAATGTTATGAAATCGAAAAGCCACAGAGTTTAGACTGTAGCGTTGAAATATTTTACATTGAAAACTGGTTTGTATTCTTCGTTGAAATGTCAAGTAATTACAAGTTGTGCAATTTCAAAGACATGATATTAGAGGTATTATTGATTTTTAGGGTTCACAAATTATGACAAGAAATACAAGTGTCCATGGAATTTAAGTCAGTTTGGATTGGTGAAATTCAGACATCAAAATTCAAAATGACAAATTCAAACTTAAACACTGCGGCTACCAAGGACAAGCAATAAATTCTGAATAAAATCAGACCTTTGTCCAGTCAGTTTGTGTTCCGTCATTGATATGATCAATTAGAAGTTCAGAAGACCGACTAGAAACTTGACACTTGAATTTTTGGATCTGAAAAATGACCAACTGAATCTGAGCAACTTTGTATTTTCTGACTGAATTTGTGAAATTGTGAAATTATACTTAATATGTTTTTGAAATAGAAAAACTTGAAATTACCTTCTGAGAAAAATTAAAGGAAATCAAACATCACAAATTAAGAAAGAGGGTTTTCAAAGCAAAATGCTCACAAAATTCAAATGATTAAGCCTTTCTTTGCTTCCATAGTATTTTAAACACAATCACAATATTGGCAGCAACTCATTTATTTACTGCCTGCTATTTCAGGGGCTACTCTCTTCTGGTGATGAAGATCTCCTCCTTGACCTCCCTGGGGTTACGCTCGCTGCAAAAAATAAACGACGGCAGCGTCTACATCACAGGAAACAAGAAGCTCTGCTACCATGATACCGTCAACTGGACGCGTATCTTGAGCAGCAGCTCCCGCCCGCAGCGACGCCAGAAGCACGTTGACATCAAGGAGAACAGACTGAGAGATCAGTGTGGTGAGTGAGGGTGAGGATTATTTTTAACCAGCTTCCTTGTCAGTGTTGATGATGATACAATAATTTTTGCTCTGTTTGTGTCTGTAGTTAATGAGGGCCATGTGTGCGACCCCCTGTGCTCCTCTGATGGCTGCTGGGGCCCGGGGCCAAACCAGTGTGTGACCTGTAAGAAATACAGCAGGGGAGGAACGTGCGTGCCAGACTGCATGTTCTTAACCGGGTCAGTTGAAACAAATTACTAATAATATGAATAATATCATTCACAGTGTTTGCCTTAATGTGAGTAATGTTTGCTGTGGCGTAGCTGTCCCAACTGTTTTAATCTTATCTACAGTTGGTTGAAAGATTTTGAAAGTGAAAAACTTTTTTTCCCTGAATGCAGGGAGAGGCGGGAGTTTGCTACTCAGTCAGGGGAGTGTATGCCATGCCACCCTGAGTGTAAGGTCCAGGAGGGGAAGCAGACGTGCACAGGCCCGGTATTATTTTCTCTATTCTCTTTGGGAGTGTTGCTGCCCCCTAATGGCATTACAGTAGATATAATTATACTCAGTATTGCCACTGACTTAGAATCATTTCTTTCTCTTTGCATTGCTTCTGTCTGTCAACTAAACTGTCCCTCCTTCTTCTCAGGGAGCAGATCAGTGTGTAGCATGTGCCAGCCTGCAGGACGGTCCACACTGTGTCTCCTTGTGTCCTGACGGTGTGATGGGAGGCGAGGAAATCATCTTTAAATACCCCAACAAGCGAGGCCGCTGTGAACCGTGCCACATCAACTGTACCCAAGGGTAAGGAACGAGCAGAGCCCTCTCTGCGTGTAATCATACACATGTTTGTGTTTGTGTTTATTTCAAATGTACCTGTTTTCTGTGTTTTGTGTTTAGGTGCTATGGTCCAGGAATTGGAGACTGTAATGGGTCATCCCCGGACTCTGTGTATGTTGCTCCTCTCAATCTGACATGTTTTAAATAGTTTAGACGTTTTGATTCAGTATCAAGTGCTGACAAATGTGACATCTCTTCTTCCTTTTCATCTGTCATTAGACCGACCACAGCCATCGTACTGGGAGTGATTGCCCTTCTCTTCGCTTCTTTCTCTGTTTTCGTGCTGACTGTGCTGTACCGCCGAGGTCTCGCCATCCGTCGCAAGCGAGCTATGAGGAGATACATGGAGAGCGGACAGGTCAGTCAGAGTCTGAAGTCTTCGTGATGCTGTTATGCTTCAGTTAAGTTTGTTTTAACTTAATATGCTCTGTGTGCCTACAGAGCTTTGAGCCTCTAGATCCTGGAGAGAAAGGGAGTAAAGTCCATGCTCGGATCCTGAAGCCCTCAGAGCTGCGTAAGATCAAGCAGCTGGGTAACGGAGTGTTTGGATCAGTCTATAAGGTAGTGGTGATTGTGGCAGTTGTCTACACGATCCTCCTCTTGCACATTTGATATTCATTTAACAAATTATCAATGTGTCTGTATATCTTACCTCACAGGGCATTTGGATTCCTGAGGGTGATACAGTGAAGCTTCCTGTGGCCATAAAGATAATTAATGATCGCACTGGACGGCAGACCTTCCATGAGCTCACAGATGTAAGAAAACCTGTCTTAAAGGAAAGGGTGTTTTGTGTATCAAATACTCACTGATGGTAGGCTTGAAAGGCAGCTCTGAAAGGTTTATAGCTTGCTACTTTGCGGAGTCACCTTGGATTCACAGAAGTAGCAATGGATTCCTTTGGCAAAGAAAAACATCCCAGAACTTATTTAAAGAAACTTCTCAAATCACTCCTGCAGCACGTCTCTGCTGTTGATCTGTATGTGAAGTTTGTTTGAAGTGCTCATTTTCACAACATAGCTAAATACACTACTTTGCTGTTGCACTGCATCGTCCTCATAGCTCTGAAGCTCTCGTAGAAGTAGCATACTTAGAAATGTATTGCCAATGTGAGGGTTATTTATTTGGAATTTACTGAACATACAAAGAAGTCTATTATGTTGCAGGAGTTTGAGACATTTGAGACATTTACTGTGGGTTTTTATTCCTCCATGAAGAAGCAATCGTCAAACTTTTCAGAGCCTACAAGAAGTGAATATTTGATACTTAAAGGATAGATTTTCAGTAGAGAATTCCTCTAAAATCTGAATTTAAGGTTGATATTTATTTTTAAAATCCTTAATGATTGAACCTAAATGTTCACTGCAGCACATGATGACGATGGGAAATTTGGACCACGTTAACGTTGTCAGGACCCTGGGTATCTGTCCCGGTGCCAGCCTACAGCTCGTCACCCAGCTCAGCAGTCAGGGCTCCCTGCTGGAGCACGTCAAGAACTGCAAGAACAAACTCAGCCCGCAGAGGCTGCTCAACTGGTGTGTTCAAATCGCAAAGGTAAAGGACCAAACTTTTTATTTTTGTTCATGTGTGTAGGCTATTTCTTTCTTTTTTTTTTACACATTCGCACATTGTTTGGTCTGTTCCACTGATTAAAAGCATTGTTGTCCTTTCTCATCAGGGTATGTATTACCTGGAGGAGAACAGGGTGGTCCACAGGAACCTGGCAGCCAGAAATGTGCTCCTGAAGAGTAATTACACCGCCCAGATCTCAGACTACGGCATTGCAGACCTGCTTTACCCTGATGACAAGAAGTACTTTTACAACGAGGGCAAGGTCCGTAGCCTTGCAGAAACGATATGATAGACAAATGGACAGTTTGTTAAGAGAGTCTTTGACATGAATTTATTTTGTTCCTGCTTTCTCACATTCACTGACCACTGAAGTCATATTTTCTGTTTACATCTTTTAGGCACCAATCAAATGGATGGCCTTAGAGAGCATCTTGTTTCGCAGATACACACATCAGAGCGATGTCTGGAGTTATGGTGAGTTTTAAACCACCTTACAAGTCCCAGTTTGGTTAATATTGAGTGTTTATGAAAACTGTAGGGAAGGTGTGAATGTTTCACCTGTACCAGTTTCATGCCACACTAAATCTGTCACTTCATTTAGGTGTGACAGTATGGGAGATGATGTCCTATGGGGCAGAGCCGTACACTACGATGCGTCCACTGGAGGTTCCTGATCTGCTGGAAAAGGGCGAGCGTCTGTCCCAGCCTCAAATTTGCACCATTGATGTCTACATGGTCATGGTCAAGTGTGAGTGCCTGTCTTCTGTCCCTCTTTTACATCTGGTCAGAACTACAAAATAGCAGTAGTAATACTTATATGTATAATATTTAGCCATGCTGGTGGCATTGCTCTAGAGATGGCAATGTTGGTCTGTCAGTTGGTCCAGACTGAAATCTCAAAAGCTATTAGATGGATTACCAATTAATTTGGTATGGATATTAATGCGCCCCTCAGGATGAAACGCAAGAACTTTGAGGATCCCCTGACTTTTCATCTAGTGCCATCATCAGGTCAATATTTTCATTTGTCCAATACTTGGGTTTATGACCAAATACCTGCAAAACTAATGACATTCTCATCAGCCGCAGCTGTACTTTGTGTTTAAAGCAAATGTTAGCACGCTAACACACTAAACTAAGATGATGAACATGGTATAAACATTATACCTGCTTAGCATCAGCATGTTAGCATTGTCCTTGTGAGCATGTTAGCATGCTGACATTAGCATTTTGCTCAAAGCATCATACAGCCTCACAGAGCTGCTGACATGGCTGTAGACTCTTAGTTTTGTTTATATTTAACTACATTTTAGTTTGTCAGATGCTCTTTATTGTGCATTATTTTCAACAACTCCATAGAATCGGGTGGCAAACTATGGCTTTTCTTATTAATTTCCAGGTTGGATGATTGATGAGAATGTCCGTCCAACATTCAAAGAGCTGGCGATTGAATTTACCAGAATGGCCCGAGACCCACCTCGGTACCTGGTGATCAAAGTAAGAAAGACTGTGTGTTTATCAGTAGCCATCCAATTTGTACAGCACGCATTCTATTACTGTGGACAGAAATGTTCTGTTTATTGTGGAGCGTCAATAAAAGCGTACATGCAACACGCTAATCTATGTCTCACCTCCGTCCACCAGGAGGACTGCAGCCAACAGGACACAGCCCCGGATGAACTTGCCCAGCGGAGTGTAGACCTAGATGAGCTGGATGATCTAGACATTGATCTGGCGGACCAGGTGGAGGAGGTGGTGGTAGATGGCATGACTCCAGCTCCCCATTACCTCCCTCGCCTCTCAAGGCTGGACACTCACAGAGTAAGAGACGCCACTTCCTGTCAATTTTATGGCCAGTTTTTACATGTCTAGAAATGCCTTTTCTGTCACCTCCTGGATCTAAATTTCACTCCTGTCTTTTCTTGCAAAGGTGGTTCTTACTTCGGCAGGCGGGGCTGGATACCTGCCCATGACTCCAGGTGTTGAGAACCCAGGACAGGTATAGATAAAACAGCCTTTTGTGGTGTTAAGCCACATTGTATATAATCTATATTTTGTATTTTTTATGACCATTCAGTGTCTATATCTGAGCATAATTGAGTAAAAATACTATCAACATCACCCTACTACACATTCCTACTCTTGTCATTTCACTAATACAGATCTGTTTGTGTTGTCTTGTGCAGGCCATGTGGCAGTCGCGCTCTCGGCTAAACTCAGCCCGCACTGTGTCTGAGAGCTCGGAGGGCTGCGGCACAGCAGTGGAGCTGGAGATGAGTGAGGACTTTTCTCTGGCAGGGAGCCTGAAAAGACAACGTCATCGTGAGGACAGCGCTTACATATCGCAGAGGGACAGCATGTCTGGCGGGCCACCAGAGACTCCATCACCAGAGATGGAGGAAGAGGACCAGAATGGATACGTGCTTCCTGGAGACAGCCCAGAGAGAGGTGATAGCATCACACATGTTGGTTGTCTATTCAAATGATGTTGTCAATTTAATTGGTCCTAACAACCTTTCCTGGAAAATGGGTAACAGCCCCAGATACCAGGGTTAGTCCATTTCATGGAATGAATACAAAACTGCCAGGTTAATATTATTTTCTTCATGGTTCCTTCCTAATAGATTGTTCTGAGACCATCTTTTAATTCTGTGGCATATCACAGCAATTCATTTGCAAAAGGTTCTATTCTTGCTTAAAGGAATAGAAGTACTTCCCTCTTTTCCTCTTGGGGAGATTAACTTTTTTTTTACTCTGTTCACTCTATTTTTTCATTACACGCACACACATGCACACACAGGACCTATAGACATGCATTAATCATAGGAGAGATGTCAGAGTGATGGGGCTGCCACACAGTCAGTTGTTACCTTTGGACAGAGCCAGGCTAGCCGTTTCTTCCTGTTTCCAGTCTTTGTGCTAAGCTAAGCTAACCGGTTGCTGGTGGTAGCTTCATATTTATGGAACAGACATGAAAGTGGTATCGACCTTCTCATCTAACTCTACACAAGAAAACAAACAACCGTATTTCCCAATATGTCAAAATATTTCTTTAATAATTTCTTACAAGAGTGTGCAACTTAAAGTTCCAGTTCTTACAATATTATATTTTTGCTTTAAAAGAAAAGAAGAAAGGGGAAAAGCATATACAAGTAATTATCACATACAATAATGTTTTAAAAAGCACATTAAATGTGCCATGGTGTTATTAAAAAGAAAAGAGGCCACACAGTTGTGTATGTACATCTCAAAATTATATTTAATGCCTTGTCAAAAAGGCAAAAACAACATCAAGAAAAAAGGTTGCACTTATACTGAAAAGCTGTACAACTACAACGTTTTGGGATTACATCTTCATCAGGTACTGCAATCCCCCCTTTACCTATTTTTCTTTTTTTTTTCAGAAAACCTGCTTTCCTCATCTCGAGCCACTCCTGGCAGGATGGGCAAGTCTCATTCGTTGGGCCTGTTGGATGACCCAGATGATGAAGAATATGAGTATATGAACAAGCAGACGTGTGTGACACCTGTCTCGCCCAGGCATAACAGCCACTGGCGGAAGCCGAACAAGAAGCGCACCTCCTCCGTATCATCACAAGCGACAGCATGCTCAGGTGATACCACACTATCTGTGGAGGTCAGAGGAGGTCCCACAAGGAGCAATCACAACTCTGATCCAGAGCAGCAGGGATCTAATGAAGTCGAATATGAATACATGGACATCAGGGGTAGTGAAAAAGATGAAAACCCTCCAGCACATGACCCTCCTCCTCCTCCGACGACGACGACGACACCAGCAATCATGGGCAGAGAGGTGGAGGAGGAGGAAGAGGAGGATGAGTATGTGGAGGACAGTAACTATCATTACACAAACAGACAGCCAAAGCTACGACAAGCTCTTCAAAGCAGGAAGGAGCTGAAGATACAGGGACGTGACGATGGCGAGGCGTATGAGTATGAGGACATGGACTGCTTTGCTGCCCTGCAGTCTGGAGATGCAGTGGAATACCAGAATGTACAGAGGGAAGAGGAGGGAGCAGTAGGGGGCACAGAGGCCCACCGATCTGGGTTTGAACCCTATGTAAAAGTGCGAGCTGGAGTCGGGATTGGGGTACCTGCAGCTGTTGACAGATCTTTTGACAATCCAGACTACTGGCACAGCAGGATGTTCCTGAAGCCCAAAGCAGTGCCTACATGAAGAACATTTTAAATCTCATGAACTCCCCTCTGAGACGTATTCATGAAGGACCCGAAACAGGAAACGCAATAAAAAGCCATGTTAATAATGTAGCCTATGACACAATTTAAAAAAAAACCCAACATGAGGGACTTTTTCACAGCTTTGTTGTCTGTTGCAGGCTGACATTATGTCTTGTATTGAGGGCATTTCCAGAAATAATAGCACTGAGTGTTAAAAACACTAACAGAAATGAACAGATTACAAGCTATATTTTTCTGTTTACATTTTGAAATGAACAAAGCTTGTTTTTGAGAACAAATGCATTTATTTGGCGGTTGGACTTTTGTTTTGTTTTGAGACCTCTTTTAATGATGATATATGAGATACATTTTCTACTCAATAAATTGTTTTTATTCTATTCTATTTTGAAGCACCAATGTTTTATTTTAAATTGCCGGTATAGCATGATCATGTGTGCAATGTGTGAAATGAAGGTTATGTTCCTCAGTTAGGTCTAATAATGAACGGGAAAATTCATTCTGGACCTTTACAACAGTAATTTGACCATAAACTATCTGAACATTTGGTGACGTTGTTAACTCTGCTGGGCCATGGGTCCAGCTCCTGTACTGGTCATAGCGCAATTTCTGTACATTTCCCCTCTTGGGATCAATAAACCTCTTTCCAGAGCTTTCAGCCACAACTCATGGCCTTCATCGGGGGATGGAGTTTGTTCAGTTGCCATGGAGAGTTTTCTCAGCACTCCATCCTCTTACGAAGACAGCGAGTTACAGTTGAAAGCTCCTTAAAAAGCCAGTAAGTGTGTTCATTTTTCTCAAGGTCTAAAAATGTCGCTACAATTTTTTGAGCTCATAAAATAAAATAAAAGATGGTTTAATTTTGTTCTCTTCTATTGTCATTGCCATTATGGGGCCAAACAAACTTCAATACATATTCTTCCAAATATTGTACATATACTAGGGCCAGATTAACCAATAAAATGAGCTGTGGGCCACACTGACCCACTATTCCCCCTGCTCTCTATGAACTGTGTATCTACCCAGTCGCTATCAAATACCCATCATGTACAGCACACACACAGAGGCTTCATTATAATTTTCCTAGCAGCAGATGTAATTGGGAATGTGTACCTTGTAAATGCAATAAAGATATTATGATTTAGTGGTGCATATTCCCAGACAAATGTGCATTTGCCCACTTTGTCTGTTGGTAAAACAGCCCTCATGTACCTTTTTGCATCTCATCTTTTCGCAGCTTTGGTTGTCACTGGTGGGATCCCTAAATAACGCAATAAATGATTCTGTAAATGAAGAAGTTCTCTGTAAGGTTTCCCCAGGTTATCATTACTGTCATGCTTCTAAGGTTTATGGTAAACTTCTGTAGGTCATGTAACCTTCCCCTATGGTGGATAGGTTCACAGCTGGTCTTAAAACAATAGTCAGATGCCCTTATGAACATGGAAATCTTAATCCTATCCTTCGACTACAACTCTGGAAGATATGACTAACTCAGACTGATGAAGCCTCATATAACATTTACATAGACTTTTGAATACATTTTTGCACAACAGGAGGGCTGTGGCTTTTGTTCCCCATTACTTACATTGGAAACACATTAGGAGGGGATCTCTTAATGGCCAGTTTAGACCGGAGGAATGATTCCTGTTTCCTGTTTAAATGTTCATATGAGCATCTGACTATTGTTTTAAGACAAACCTGAAAAAAATGGTGAACCTATCCTTTAATGCTCAATGGAAACAACGACTTGATAGATATGTTTACTGCAGCCAGCGCCACACAAAGCTAAGGCATCGTCTACAAGAAGGCAACACAAGCGTCTCTGCATTTTGGCGGGTCGGGATCGCTGTGACGTGTTTAGCGTCACGGCGATGTGGGAGGGGCTTGGAGGGCAGCAGGAGTCCGGTGGGTGGTGTTAGCAGCTACTGTCAGAGCCGAGCTCAACTGCTGGGCTACTGTGGCTGTTCAGGGCCGACTAGCGACTGAAACTTCACTGCCAAGATGTCTGACGACGAGCAAGAGCAGACCATAGCCGAGGATCTGGTGGTCACCAAGTACAAGATGGGTGGTGACATCGCCAACCGTAAGTAACGTTAAATTCAAATGAGTAGCCGTTGGTGACTGGATGATATGATCTGCTCAGTTCGGCCTGTCCTGCAGCCAGCTAACGTTAGTTTCCCCTCACAGCAGCAGCAGCAGCAGCCATGTGGTTTACATGCGAGGCACACATATCCTATGCTAACTGGCTAGCTGGCTAGCTAGCTAGCTAGCAGGTGCAGCTGCAGCTGGTTCAGTTTTAGCTAATACTAACTCCTCTGTTATACTGGTGCTCAACGTTGGCTTTAGTAGAAGGCGCTGTCTGTCTGTTTAACTAACGTATGATGCTAACTAGCCAGCTAGCTCAGCCTGTTGTCCAGTACAGTCAGCTAAAACATGATAACGAGCTGAAAGATAAGCAGGAAGCCACTTTAACGTTGGTGTTAATGTTCACGGTTCTCCTTACATCGCCATGCTGACATCTGTGTTAGTTTCTCCTGAACTTTTGATCTGTTTAATTGGAATATATCTGACATGCTGCTATGTCTGCTACAGACTGGAATAATATGAGGGCACTCACTGCAAATGACGAAATGACTTATTTATTTGAAACTAGGAGTGTCAGATATGGATACAACCCTCTGTCAGTTAATGTAATCTTATGCCATAACATCGGTACCTATTGTAATATAGTGCATTTTCAGGGGGAAATTTTTTTTGCATCTGTTTAGAGATAAAATAACCAGTCAGTAATGTGTTTTTGACAAATCCAGCTCATTAAATACATGATAATTGAAGTCATATTATCATAGTGATGCCAGAATTGTATAAACAACTAATATTATAAAGCAGTTCTTCATTTGCAACATTGCCTCTTGATATATTAAAGAAGGTGTTATCACAGTATAAACGGTAAGGCAACATCTCTGATCATATCACCCAACCTAATTTACTTTGCACACTGTCACCTAGAGTTGGGCAATATTGACAGAATCGAATAATCACAATGTTTTGGAGTCAGTTCCCTGACACCTGATGGTGTTAAACTCATCAGATTGATCATGTGTTAATTATTCAGTGTTCATTTCACTGTTTTCACAGTCACCTAACTGTAATGCATCGTTTCAAGACAACATCTTGGATGATATCTGGTTGCATATCACAGTATCAATCAATACTACGTTAATGTACCTACGTGCTCTACTTTGTTCCTCGTCTGCTCTTCTTAATCATTTGCCATTTGTCTCACCCAGAGGCTCTTCGTCTGGTTGTGGAAACAGCCAAGCCCGGGGTGTCGGTGCTCAGCCTCTGTGAGAAGGGGGATGCCTACATCATGGCTGAGACTGGAAAGGTCTTCAAGAAGGAAAAGGAAATGAAGAAAGGTGAGGCAAAGATGAGACGAGTGAGTCTGTTCGGGTGAACTGAGGTGGACCATCAAGTAGTGTAGATGCAGTCATGCAAATAGTTGGCAGTGTGTTTGTGTGCGAGTCCACACAACCTTGATTAGCTTTAATAATGGCAGGGATTTTAAAACTAATATGGTGGCAGAGTATGACAGTGTTAGCGCATAAGGTGATCCAAGTATCACTCCCTCCATCCTTGTATCGTTTTATTGCTAAACTTGTGGATGATTTCCAAATGAAGACTTGGTGGTTCTCTTTTCCCTCTTCTAGGCATTGCCTTTCCCACCAGCGTCTCAGTCAATAACTGTGTTTGCCACTTCTCTCCCCTGAAGAGTGACCCTGACTACACACTTAAAGATGGGGATCTGGTCAAAATGTAGGCACCACGCTCTGCAGTAATGTTACCCCCTCTTCTCCCCCTGTGTGTCTTGAGTCTCCCAGTGTGTTGTCCTCCCTTCTTTCCATGTGATATCTTGGCTTGTATGTGAGGGTTTTCTCTTTGCTGTTGGCTGTCTGCTTCATCAGTAAGGTCTTGTCTTCCTGTCTGTCCTGTGTGGCAAACGACAAGTAAGGTTGGACATTTTTCCACCAGGTGTTTGAAGTGATACACTGGATTTTAGCTTTGATGGCCACCCATCTGCTAAATCCCATTTTATCACATTTTTCTAACGCAGTGTTTTGCTTTGAAAAAGGAAGTCAGCTCATCTTAGTTGTTGCGTTGCCACGTATGTCTTCGTCCTCTGTAACGTCTTCTGTGCTACGTGTTGATTTGCAATGTTTAAAAGATGTTTGTTATAGCTCATGGTAATGTGTGGTTACACACACACACACACAAGGTTTGTATGTTTCTCATTTTCACACACTCCTAGCCTAACCCTCTGGCTGGGCATGTCTGTTCAATTTATTACGTTGTGTAGTGCTGCTCCCTTGAATTCACAAGAAGTCCTTCACTGTATTCCAGCTGATGTACAGCCAAAAAGACATTAACCTTGGACTATATCTTCACTTTAATGGCCATAACAGATTACATTGTTTTATTTTTGTCTGACCTTATTGGTTATTGTTTAGTCTTTATTAGTCTCATTTTCCAGAGTGGATGGTAGTTGACATTTTGTTCTTCCCAAGTTGATTTGATTGATTGGTTCCTTTATCAACATTAGTTATCTTGACAGCTGGGTGGCAATTAAGCTTGCAACGAATTTGACACATGACCAATTTAATTTGTTTATTGTTATTTCATACACTCATCTCTTCTTTTCCTTCTTATTTTGTGTAGCGATCTAGGCGTTCATGTTGATGGCTTCATTGCTAATGTTGCTCACAGCTTTGTAGTGGGAGCCAGTAAGGTGAGGGTTTTTTTTTGTTTTTTTTAACACTGCTTTAGTCCCAGTTTTGTGTCCCCTCCTTAGAGCACAGCTTTAACTCCTCTTCCCACTGTGTCTTATTTCTCCAGGAGAACCCCATCACAGGCCGGAAAGCTGATGTAATCAAAGCGGCCCATCTGTGTGCAGAAGCAGCTCTTCGCCTTGTTAAACCTGGTAACCAGGTACATGTAGCCACTTGTCAGTGATAATAATGACTTACCTTCTCTACAGATGTGCCTTAAAATTATTAAAAATTAAAATTATTAAAACTCAGGCTACATCTTTTTGAATCTTCACTGTAGATCCTCCAACAGTCTTACTCTGCCGTTCTTCCCCCTCTCTGCATTTGCCAGATAAAAAAAAAAACCTGGTTTGAAAACAGCCCAAACTGAATAGTGGTCTTCGGGCTGCATTTCATCTGTTAGTGTTTTGCTTCTTTTTTTTATTTTTATTGGTCAGTTAGTGCAAAACTGTATTTTGCATGTGAAAGTAATGCATTTTTCTCTGTCTCTTAGAACACTCAAGTGACAGAAGCCTGGAACAAGATCGCTCAGTCGTTCAAATGCTCGCCAATCGAGGGTGAGCGTCTTATTTAAAGTGTGTGCCTCTCGATTTGCCGTGTCATGGAAAAGACATTCAGGGCAACCACGAGTGTTCACATTTGGATGACTTTTGTCCTTATATGTCCTTCGTGAATCTCTTCAGATTTGTTCACGTAATAGGAAGATGATGACTGTGACAGATTCATAACATTCAAGTGGATGTTTTTATGGAAGTGGTTCATTTTTCCTGTTTTAATACTAGTTTTTCTGCCTGGCGCTGTATTTTAAAGGTATGCTGTCTCATCAACTAAAGCAACATGTCATAGATGGAGAGAAGACCATCATTCAGAACCCGACAGACCAGCAAAGGTACATTTAGTCACTTTTTACACATTGAAGGAAGGAAGGGAGGGAAATCTGAAGTTGTGTGGGTGTTTCAAATTGTAGTTTTTTTTTCCAAAGAAACATTGACCGCTTTCTTTATTTCCCTGTAACTTTATTTCAATTTCCACCCATAAGCTTAAGAATTGTTTTTTGAGCATCTGACCAATTTTACCCTTGATGTCAAAGGCGTTGTTTTGAGCAGGAATAATGTTGTTGGAATGTCACACAGTTGGTTACTGTGCATGAAATACCAGCTGTCAAATCTCTCTCACACATACGCAGCCAAGCTTATATGTATTTAAAGTCACCTTCAGTTGTTCACAGCTGTTTTGAGCAGGACGCATTACTATTTTTTAATTTTTGTATAAAACCATAATGAATGCAAACTTGACCACATTAAGGGTCGGTCACCCAAATCACCAAAGTGCGTATTTCCCATTTATCCCTGTGTAGGCAGACGGTAAGTTTCAGTTTGATGTGAGGTTTTGAGATCTCTGCCGGAGATTTGGGCCACAGCCCCAGTATAATGGAAATGAATGGAATTTGATTTGTGGTGCTGAAACCAACCAATCAAAATTACATTTGGAAACTCAATAGTAAATTGTCTTTAGTGGAATACTGTAGTTCTTAAAAGTACCTACAGTGAGATCTGTGGATCATCCTGAGTAACTGATGTATCTTAATTATCGTGAGTATGAACGCAATGCAAAATACGTTACTTGTCTTTTTCATTGACTGCTGTTGATTCGTTTTCAGGAAGGACCATGAGAAGGCAGAGTTTGAGGTACATGAAGTCTATGCTGTGGACGTCCTGATTAGCACCGGAGAAGGGAAGGTCAGTGTCCTCTCTCGTCTTACTTTATTCATTACCCATAGCTGCTGAGAGTGTACACTTCCACTGTAGCTAATACAGAATAAAATGGATATTTATAGTTTTTACCTTGTGTCATTTCCAATTAGGCCAGAGATGGAGGTCTGAGGACCACCATCTATAAGAGGGACCCCAGTAAGCAGTACGGCTTGAAGATGAAAACCTCTCGTACGTTCTTCAGTGAAGTGGAACGCCGCTTTGATGCCATGCCCTTTACTCTTAGGTTTGAACACCACACTTTTACGTGTAGATACTAATATACGTAGTCCACCACCTGCTGACATTTTAAATAGACTGACAGAAAGTTGAATATTAATATACTTTGGCCTAAGCACTTAATACCACCATCCATTTTCCATCAGGGCATTCGAGGATGAGGCCAAAGCCCGTCTGGGTGTGGTGGAGTGTGCCAAACATGAGTTGCTCCAGCCCTTCAGTGTGCTACATGAGAAAGAGGGTGAGTGTTTACCTCTCCCTTTATCATGTGTTTTGTTTGTTTGTTTGTTTTTTACCAGCTTTCACTTTTTATTTACTGCCTCCTCCTGTGTCTTTGTTCTCAGGAGAGTGTGTAGCTCAGTTTAAGTTCACAGTGCTGCTGATGGCCAACGGGCCTCACAGAATCACCAACGGGCCCTTCGATCCAGAGCTCTACAAGTCAGAGCATGAAGTTCAGGATGCAGAGCTAAAGGTAAGATTGTGAATTGACTTGACTTACATTGACCTCCTTCACCACAAAGAAACATCTTATTCACTCTGTACTGAAACGTCTTTCCTCTTCCCCCAGACTTTACTACAGAGCTCTGCAAGCCGTAAAACACAGAAGAAAAAGAAAAAGAAGGTAAATTGTTATTCTAACGATAGACGAGCTCACTGGGCTCATGTGTCTACCATGAGCAAAACTAGACTTTGACCATTCACCTCCTTGTCTTTTGTGTCACCTCCCAGCTGCAAAGAATACACATTTGGTTTAATGTTTCCCTTCCCTTTTCACACCCTACAGGCCTCAAAGACGGCAGAAAATGCAACCGGACAGCCGACTGAGGACACAGAAGCCGTAGAATAAATAAACACTGCCTTTCCACATGTTCAAGACCCCAAAGAGAAGCAAGGGAAAACATGACAAGTTGCCCCAAACCCTCTGCCCATTATACACCTAATAGAGTTTCACAGATTAAACTGCTGAATTCATTTTTTTCTTAACCATGAAGTAAAGGGTTAAATTATAAAAATTTATCTCACTCATGAAATTACTAAAAAATGTAACACAATTGACAGTAAATACAGGGATTGTAATAGATGGCGTTTGCGTCAGAGTTAATGTAGTGAGGGTTTACGGTTACTCTATCATCAAGGCTCGACCACATTTTTGGCTGAAACTACGATATTTTAACCACACTAGATTCTTTTAAAGCAATAACCTGAGCAGAAGACTGGAATATTTTTAAGTACACAAGCAAAGAAACAGTTGTAATCAGCTCGACTTTAGGGAGCAAAACTGCTACATTTACTGCCATTCCCCTCGAATTTTATGAAAAGATCTATAAATCTATACGTTCCAGTTTTGAAAAACTTTTGTATTAGTGACACCTGTTACTTGCTTTACTACGTCATTAGTCTTGTGAAGCATGAAAACCAGTTGGACCCGTAAGAGATTATTTCAGGTCTGAGTCTCATTTCCAGGTTTGGGACAGTGTTGGGTCAGATTTGTCAACAGTGAGAAAAGTAAAATCCTGATTTGTAGCTCAGTCAGTGGGCAATGGAACTTTACATCTAATGAAATAAAAACATTTTCATACATTTGTTTGTTTTCTTTGTTCAGTGTTGGAAATGTCTGCAATGATATATGACTGCCTGCATAAACTGGTTTTAAGTTCAGAAATAGTGGTTGTATCAGTGGTGTTGAAGGAGAAGAAATGAGATGCAGCATCAGTAGGATTAGTCATAATATTTGGTACACACCGATCAGCCATAACATTATGACCACTGACAGGTGGTGAAGAAGAACATTGATTATCTCGTTACAATGGCAGCTGTCAGTGGGGAGGATATATTAGGCAGCAAGTGAACGTGTCCTTGAAGTTGATGTGTTGGAAGCAGGTAAAATGGGCAAGTGTAAGGACATGAGCCACTTTGACAAGGGCCAAACTGTGATGGCTAGACGACTGGGTCAGAGCATCTCCAAAACTGAAGCTCTTGTGGGGTGTTCCCGGTCTGCAGTGGTCAGTACCTAACAAAAGTGGTCCAAGGAAGGAAAACCGGTGAACTGGTGACAGGGTCATGGGCGGCCAAGGCTCATTGATGCACGTGGGCAGCACAGGCTGGCCGGTGTGGTCCGATCCAACAGAAGAGCTACTGTAGCTCAAACTGCTGAAAAAGTGAATGCTGGATCTGATAGAAAGGTGTCGGAGCACACAGTGCATCACAGTTTGTTGCGTATGGGGCTGCGTAGCTGCAGACCGGTCAGGGTGCCCATGCTGACCCCTGTCCACCGCCAAAAGTGCCTACAATGGGCACATGAGCATCAGAACTGGACCATGGAGCAATGGAAGAAGGTGGCCTGGTCTGATCAATCACGTTTTCTTGTACATCATGTGGATGGCCGGGTGCGTGTGCGTCGCTTACCTGGGGAAGACATGGCACCAGGATGCACTATGGGAAGAAGCCAAGCCGGCGGAGGCAGTGTGATGCTTTGGNAATGTTCTGCTGGGAAACCTTGGGTCCTGCCATTCATGTGGATGTTACTTTGACACGTACCACCTACCTAAACATTGCTGCAGACCAAGTACACCCCTTCATGGAAACAGTATTCCCTAATGGCAGTGGCCTCTTTCAGCAGGATAATGCGCCCTACCACACTGCAAACATGGTTCAGGAATGGTTTGAGGAACACAACAACGAGTTCAAGGTGTTGACTTGGCCTCCAGATTCCCCAGATCTCAATCCAATTGAGCATCTGTGGGATGTGCTGGACAAACAAGTCCGATCCATGGAGGCCCCACCTCGCAACTTACGGGACTTAAGGGATCTGCTGCTAACGTCTTGGTGCCAGATACCACAGCACACCTTCAGAGGTGTAGTGGAGTCCATGCCTCGACGGGTCAGGGTTGTTTTGGTGGCAAAAGGGGGACCTACACAATATTAGGCAGGCGGTCATAATGTTATGACTGATCGTTGTATATATATAGATATAGATAAAGTGTGTGCCCTTTTACAGTGTACTCATATTTGTCAAAATAAACAAAAGTTGTGAAGCTACAATTATTTAGACAGAATATGTAATGATGATGTTATAGAAAAATACACATTGTGAATAATACGGTCGTAAAGAATAGTGCACTGTAGCAGATTTACATAGTAAAGCTATAATTATAAACAACAAAAAATTACCTAACATTGCACAGAAAATTCAAAATGGCTGACTTCCTGTTGGTTTCAGGGTATGGCTCAAAGAGGCTTTTATTTAGGTCTCAGGATGTTACATCTGCCTCCCAAATTTCATACATCTAGGTGAAACGTGCCGCAGGGGTTTTTTCACCACTTCTAACGCATGTGCAAAGTTTCGTGAGTTTTGGAGCAGTTTACCCCCTCAAAACTGCGACTCTTTTGGGTGAAGAATAATAATTCCTTCCTTTTCAATAGTTCAATAATAAGTAAGCAGCTGCAGCGTCATTGGTTGGCACATCATTTTTATCCTAAATGTATAATTCCTGCTTAAACCTGAGTAACAATTACAGGAAGGAAGGAGTCTGTGGGAATGATGCATTAAAGAAGATAAAGAATATTGAACAATTAGTCAATTAATTAAAATCTAAATCTAATTTCAAGGAGGCTATACAATTAAGAGACTGGTGGCAAAGCTCATAACCAGCAAAAAGAAAAAACACTATAGCAAGAAAATGGTGTAAAAATGGATAGTTTATGTGAAAGTAACATTACTGTTTAAATATGTTAGAACTGGAAAATGTATATACATGTCTGAGTAGCCCATGACAACTATTTGCTCAATGTTATATTGTATTTGTGCTCATGTTGTCATTTCCAGATCCAAATACCCAATAAAAGGTTTATACACAAAAATGAATTTAGATAATTAAAGTACAACAATTTTGATAATTGATTATTATTATGTAATTTATCAAGCAAAAATCCCAAACATTCACTGGTTCCATCTTTTCAAGTGTGAGAAACTTTTCTGTGATTTTTATGAACTACAGAAAAGAAACCAAAGAAAATAAGCAATCTGAAGACATCACTGAGTTGTGGTGAGATATGACAAGTTGTTGCATGACCCAAACCCTGTCAACATCACTATAAATGCTCTTCTCTAAGGGACCCTCGCGAGGTCGACATGGCTCCTCTCCCACTCACAGACACTCATTAGAGCCTCACTGTGCTAGCATACAAATGATCCTCTGTCCGTGTGTATCTGCAAAGATCTGCAATTACATGACGACACGTAAAAGCACACAAACACAAGGCACATGTCGATTTGTCTGTAGAAGAAATCACACAACCATTCATGTACCTGCTTATTAAAGCAATTCATCACCGTAACAAGGTCTTTAGCCACACACACACACACACACACACATACACACGTGTTGTATGAACTGTCAAATTGCCTCTTGATTTCTTCAGTGAAGCATCCATTTTATTGATGGGAGTGAATGAAAGTCTGACAGCCGGGCGAACACTGAATCAGCAATAGGACAGAGCATATAATCAATAGGCATAACACAGGATTTTAGATTTTACATGTTATTCTCATGGTGACAACCTCTCCTTAATGAAACACAATGATATGATAAGAAACTATTGAAGGATCCAACAGAGAATTATAAGTAAAAGAAAAAAAAATGCAGACATTTGTGAGGAAGCTCTCATTTTCTGATAATTAGAGGGTAACTCCACAGATTTTCAACATCAAAGTCTGATTACAGGTGTTGGGGAGTTAATCTGTATATGTGAAAAAAATAGTGTAAAGCCTTTTGTGGCTCTAGAGGGAGCTGTGCAAAGTCTGATAAACGTCCTCAAGTGATCTCACGTGAGTCAGCGACAGTCGGAGCTGAAGACTACAAGTTTAAAAATGAAAAACATCTGGAGGTGTAGTGTAAGAAATAAGTCATCTACAGACCTCTGTAGCTCGCTCACCTCTGCTTGAGGCTAGCAGCTACATTAGCTGCTACTAGCATAACACACCTGAATCTCTGAATGAACTGTCAGTGGTCGAGTTGCATTGTGGGTAATGTAGGCACCAGGTTTTGACAAGGAAGAAGAATACATGGAATAAAAAAAGAAGATATCTCTGGGTCTGCTGCATCAATTTCTATGCTTCTCTTTTTTAAACACTCCATCTTGAGTCTGACAATGTTATTGGAGTGCAATGCTAAATTGGTGGAGTACTCCTTTAAAGGGAAGACCACAAGAATATGAAGATAAATGTAAAGATTCATTCAAAACAAACTGCATGAAACCACAAAGTCCAGTGTCGACACAACTCAGACCTGTACACCCATATGACATTGTACTGAAGAATAACATGTAAGCTTTTTTAAATTGAAAGACATTTTGAGAATGACGCTATTTTGCTTTAATGCCAAAGATTGTGTGAGAAGATCGATACCACTCGCATATCTGTATGGTAAATATGAACCTACATCCAGCAGCCGGTTAGCTTAGCATAAAGACTGGAAATGGGGGAAACTGCTAGCCTGGCTTTGTCCTAATGTCCAAAAAAATGTGCCTACCAGCACCTGTAAAGCTCTCTAATTAACAGGTTATATCTCATTTGTGTAATCTGTACAAAAAACAAAGTGAAAAAACTAGGAGCAGTAATGTCATGGAGTCTCCACATCCAGGAAATGGCCAGGTACATAACCAACGTAAACAAATGAGATATAGCGTGTTAATTAGTGAGTTTCAGAGGTGCTGGTAGGCAGATTTAGTTACCTGCGGAATAAGCCAGGTTAGCTGTTTCCCCCTGTTTCCAGTCTTTATGCTAAGCTAGGCTAATCAGCTGCTAGTGGTAGCTTAATATTTATCCTACAGACATGAGAGTGGTATCAATCTTCTCCTCTAACTTGGCAAAAAAGCAAATAAGTGTAATTCCCAAAATGTCAAACCATTCCTTTAAGAAAATATCCCAAAACATTTCATTAGACAGACCAACATCTTCACATTTGAGACGATTTCTTATTGCGATCAAATACTTTGCTTACTGATTAAAAGATTATTTCCTAACAATTCTGTGTGACATGAAGAGGTATGAGAAATAATATTACAAACTATATAACACCAGTTAAATTACACAAACATATGCTATAACTGCCTCATATTTACAGTTACATTTATACAAACGTGAGCCAGCGCCTTGCAACAAAATCGCAAGAAGTAAAATCCTGTGAGACTACAAACCCAAGAGAATCCTAAAAAACGTAAACAATTAAATCTAAATCTCATCATCACTTTGCCATTCACAATCTTTCATTCACGTCTGTGGTTCACTGATTCATCAACCTTATCAAAAGACACTGAGCTGGGGCGTAGGCACACTATTTTAAAATGCCACACAACATGAACAAACTAAATGAAGAAGGGTAAACACTCCTCTCGCTCTCTGTGTTAATTAGCTTTGACTTTTCAAAAAATTCTATAGTCTGCCATTAGGCACCAAGTCATCTCTCATTTTCACTTGTGCAACCAGAGATAACGCTTGTTTCCTGAAGCACATTATCTGACAGGACAATGGGCCTTTGCTGAATACAAAACAGACACCGATTATATCGAGTATATTACACATTATCGTTATTGTCACCTCAGTTTTTTGTTTATTATAAAAAACTGGTGCGATAATAAAAAGCACACATGGATGAGTATGTTAAATTATTTTCCAACCTTCTTGCATACAAAAATACATCCAATTTAATTCAGAGATTCAAAATGTCCCCTACAGTGACAGATTTACACGAGTGCACTTTCATTCTGCGGCAGCTGAAATTACACCAGAAACCCACAAAGGATCTGAATGCTAAGTGAATTTATATTAACTGGTTGGTTTTTTAAACTAGCCCACAATATCTCTGTCACAACTGCATGCGGTCACACTCTCCATCATACAGAGGAAAGGAGTTGAAGGGAAATTATGCATTAAGCATAGCTTTTGCTTTTGTGTGTGTCTGCAGCTACCACGAAATCAGCAGGACAGGGGTGCAGATCAGGGAGCTGCATTCTAGGATGTTACCTCGTGTCGTGGAATCAATCTGTTCAATCCATTATTCTCCATTTCTTTCTCACTTTATCACAATGCACCGAGTCGTCTCATTGCTGCCTCCACACTTCAACCTTTAAGAACAATCACAACCTCCATCCTGTTCTAATTTGCTCTTAGAGTGCCGATCAAAGGCCGAATGATCTTTCCGCTAATATGATGGATTTGCTGCCAGGGGTGACAGGCGGCGTGTGATGCATTGATTACTAAAAGTAATTGCAGCCAGAGACTGCTTAAAGTTTCAGGCTTGGGAGGTTTGCGGGGGAGGGGGGTGGGGGTGGGGTGTTTCACAAGGGGATATGATGGTCCGACATCACAGGCAGAAGAGACGAGAGCCCTCTCTCCCCTCCTCCCCATCGCCCTGGGGGATACGGGGGAGCATAGCCGAACGGGTCAGACCCCAGAAACGAGGTGGAGACAAGTCCTTCTTGGTGGCTGTGAACTTCCAACCCATGTGAGACCCGCAGGTCCGGCACTGAGCAATTGTCCAGGCGTACCTGAGAGCAAAGGAAGGGGACAACAGTTTCTGAAAGATGCAAACATTGTTCATTTCAAAGTTTAACTACTGGACACAAGATGTCCACTGTCAGTGTGTGCACTCTGGAGGTTTCAAGTTTCCCCCTCACACTTGTGTAAGTTGCATACTGGACCAAAATTGGCTTCCAAACTAGAGCACAAACTTTTCCCCTTCAGCAGATGAATGTGAAAACAGCCTTCTAGTGTCAAACTCTGCACATCATTCTGCAGTCAAACATTAAAGTGGAGCAACAGTAAGCAAAACACTTCACTTTAAAATGAAAGGTTTCTGTCTGTAAAGGAAAAAAAAATCTATGTTTTGAGTATCAAACACTCCAGAAACTGTTCCAGAATTTGTTTGTGACCGGACCGAGACCACTTCCTCTAAAGGGTCTCGGTGTGGTTGTCTGAGTACGAATGGCGTCAAGGGGAAAACAAAGCAGAGTCCAATTTAACTGAACTAAACCACACAGGCCCTATGCCAACTTCAGCTGCTGTCCTCCATGAAGGAGCAAGCTTCAGACTTTTCAGCGCCGCCTTACAGTATTTAACATGTAAAACAGATTTTCAGTTCAACTCATTCTGGCTCTTACTGTGTGTGTCATTCAGAAGCCATGTTATTTAGCAACTGATCAAGAACTACAGTATAATTGTTTATGGAAGAATTTAATTGAAAGTTTTATTTATATCTTATTCATTACAAATACTTATGCAGTCTATTAGTATTTTATAAACGCAATAAGCCACCTATGATTTCACAGCCTCTTATAGATCACTAATTAAACATCTAAAAATCTGTAGCAGACTCGATCTAGATGTCGGTCTATACAGGTCAACTTAGTTCAGTTTACTTCTTTAGTCATAAACCGAATATCTCACAGTCCATATCAGTGACAAAAATTTACAGTATCTTCTGAGATCTCTTCCACTAGTGACAGAATAATAAACTTCACACTGAAACAAATGCATGTAACAGTAAATGACCCCAGACCACTAACAAGAGAGGAAGAGATGATTATGACACCACACAGTAAGGCCAAACAAAGGCTTTTTATTTCAGGCATGGGATTACAGCTAGCTAGACCAAGTATGGTATTAAAGCATGTTTAAGACCTCCAGTGCAATGGGCCAGAGGTATGTCTCACATTTATTTAAAAAGATGCATTTATGAAAGCACTGTGTGTCCCAGGGAAGAGTGTGAGCTAAATGCCATGAGTATAGTAGAGTTACCCTGGAAACCAGCTGTGCAGTGTGGATGGCCTGCCGACCAGGTTGAGGTTGTTGGCTTTGTAGACAGTCAGGGTTTCATGGACGTAACCGTGAGGGTTGACGTATGCAGCCATGGGGCCGTACAGAGACAGGCTGCAGGGGGAGAAATAGGAAGGTGGAACGTGTCATTAGCAGCGATTATGACTTCAATAAACAGTTCAGACAAAAACAAAACATCCGAACATTGTTGAAAGAACAATAAAACAGCCAGAGACTGATTGGAGACTCCATAAAAAGGTAAAATTCTGAAGCCTGTCTGAACCCAGCCCACCTCAACAAACTCATATTGCACAACCAAGCACTGTTCAAATACATATCTCAAATGACTATGTGTAATGTTGAAGGTGTCGCTCATTGTGATGAACCTACAGGTAATTATAACTCGATTCTGAACTTCCCCTTGGTGCTATGGAGAGTTTTAGCATCTTGTAACTCATTTGATTTGGTTTTACAACCCGCAACGTTAACTTTTGGTTCACTCTCAACGCTCTCATCAGCGTCGTTTCCAGCTGCAGCAGGAAGCTGCTTTCAGCAAAACGCTCTGATAAATCCAATGTACGCTACCTGCCAGCACCAAACAGCAGGCAGACACAGTTAGCGACTAGCTGGTGAACACAGTGGAGCATTTAGCAGCTAAAGAGCCAGATATTCATTTCAGGAGTTGGTATAGACCAAAACAGAGCTAAAAGGAGAGTGAATATTGGACAGGCGGTCTGAGACACGACTCCAAATGAATGACTGCTCCAGATCTGATGGATGTTTAAATAAGCAACTGTTTAAACAACTTAAAGTAAAACTGAAGTCAAAATTCTGGGTTCAAGCCATCAAAACATACTTTCCATCTGTGAGTCCAGTGGTCTCTGAGTGTAGTAATTATGGAAACACAAAACAGAAATTGCAAAGACTTGAGGATGGAAAATTAGCTTTTCAACAGGATAATTATTTAACCCCACAGGTCTTTGCAGACAAAACAACCACACACACACACACACACACACAAAAAAACACTTCAAAATGCAATCAGCACCAAAAACCTGAACACCAAAAGAAGCAATTTACTCTACTCCAGTTCTGGTTTGGGTCCCTAATTGAAAATGCATTGGCTAGCGTGTCTGTAGTTTTGTTAGTCAGAGGAAGTATGCTTTAAAGGATTAGCAACTTCTGAATGTATAACTTCAGAAATCATATTAAACACATAATCACCCATTCACTCAGATTATCTGGATGTCCTCAGACAAATCAGTTAATGCACTTTCGCTGTAAACGTACAGTGAGGGTCTGGACAGTTTCATTGGTGTTTGTGTGTCACTCTTGGACAAACGCATTAACCATCACACATCATAGACAGAAAATTACATTACATAAGAGTATGTGTGTGTGTGTGTGTGTGTGTGTGTGTGTGTACACTCAGACTGTGAGTGTGGAGTTGCAGGCTCATGATGTAACCCCAGACTCTAGCCAACTTGCACACAGACGGTCAAATCAGCATTGAAATAGGAGCGGTTTTGTTCCTGGTAGACTACCACCAATGTGCTTCTTACATTATCCCCAACTGCTACAGGGACGATTCATTTTTTTCTATAACAAACAAAAACTAAAAAGTCAAATGTAGCCTGAAATGTAATGTTTCTGTCTTACAGTAAAATAAAAAGATGTGCAGCCTACTAACAGCACTTACGTTAAAAGGTAGGAGCAACAAGCGCTTCAAAGACAGAAATCTGTGCACCTAGGAGTTTAAAAATGTTAAAGCTCCATTACGTGATATTTTTGATATTACTACTGAATCAAATGACTCCCTGTGATGTAAAAAGGGTTACAAGTACTGCTAGTGAGACTGTTTCAGCTACTTTCAGCTCCTTGTGAGTGAAGAAAGTGTAACATTCACAGTGATGAATTCTCTCTCTGTGTTAAAACTGTGCTGAAAAGCATTTGTAACAACCGAGTTACAGCATGTTAAAGCACTGATGTGTCCTCACCTGAAGATCTCATTTTTAGTGGTGATTTCTGTGTCTTGGCACTGCTTACAGCACAGTGATGTGCACTGAGGAGGAGAGACAATTAAGCGTTAAAAGCATGTATACATGTCAAATGTTCTCAATGCAATGTGTTCTCCTTGCTGAGGCTCATTGAGGATGCTTTAATAATCCACCTCATCCTTTCTGCTTCCACAAGAGCCACCAGCTGGATGACACGAGTTCCGGTCTTCAGTGTGACCAGTGAGACGCATTAAGGAGGATTATTATCCTCAATCAGGCGGGAAGAAAAAAGCAGATAATAGGCACAGGCACATTTAAAAAGCACGTCACACATTCGGTGACAGTTTTACAGTTTCTGGTGATGCAACAGTAGTAAGAGCTTTGTGTGTGTGTGTGTGTGTGTTTGTGCTTTTGGGACTTTTACATATAAATGAACGTCAGTTACATTCAAGCCGTTGCCAAACAACTTCACACAATGCTGACTAAGCCTATCACCTCCAGGTAAATCTCTCTGTATTTCGCAGTATACCGGAGTTTTTAAATCTGCAACAACCAGCAACATGGCTTTCGCTCGAGAGTCGCCTCAACGGAAGTTCAAAATGCTTCATCGTCACATGATTCACGTAGACTTCAGATAGGTCTCTCTACATCGCTCTGGTTTGCCAGAGCTGAGGGGAGCAACCATAGCGACGGAGTAGGCTACAGCAACTAGGAGTATGGGTTAACAAACTTAGATGAAACCCCAAATTACTAATATGGTTGAAGATTTAAACATTCTAGCTGAGTTAAATGAACAGTGAAGGCCTCTACCTGTCCGGGCATCAAAATCTTATAAGTAAATACCTGCAGAAAGCATTATTGGTCCCCAAAATACTGTCACATTGCAACAGAGGTACATGGGCAAATTTTACTCAGCCCTATTTTTTTGTAATTTCAGAGGGGTTGACAATACTTTTCAAAGACGCAAACTGAATTTCAAGTTTCAAGTATTAGTTTTGTTGTTGTGCGTGAGGTATTTTACCATCTTAAGCACAAAAGGGAGGTAGTCCACACACACACAATCTGCCTCGTTCTCAAATTGCATTTGTAGTTTTGTTGTGATGATGATGATTGGGAGCAGAGGGTGCAAAAATAAAATGACTTCTGTGGCAGGATATCATCCCCAGTGAAGTGAGATATGTATTTTCCATCACCTATTGAAATGATATGATGGTAGGAGAAATGTGTCTTGACACGAGGCAGTAAGGTAAGCAGGGAAGACAGAGGCCAAACCGCTTTGCTCTGTTTATATTAAAATATGGATGTTAGTGGAGAGGTGAGACACATTACATGTGGCAAACAGCCAATCTATACTGCATGCTTACTACAGATCTATTAAAATGCATTGTTACCAGAGATACAAACAAACTATCTTTGCTTACACTCAATGATTTCCAAACACCTTTGATTGTGAAGGACAATTTTGGACTGAAACACCACAGCAACAACACATCTGTCAGCCCCTGACAGGCATGGTTAAATATACCGAAGAACCAGACAGAAAAACAGAAACAGTACGACAGGAACACCAGATGTTTTCACACTAATAACACCATGAGGGAAATGCTGGCTGACTGCAGGGACAGAGGAGAAAGGCTGAGGTAGCGGTGACCTTTCCTTACCCGGTCCATGATGTCCAGCTCGCAGCGAAGTCTCTGGATGGCACTGCCGATCTTCAGAAGCTGGAGCCGCAGAGCGTCATCTATGGGCAGACAGGCTGCCACTCTGTAGGAGAAGTCTGACAGAAACCAGACAGAAGGAAAAGAGTGGGATGAAAGGAAGGAAGGAAAGACAGCACAAACAGAAAGACGTATGTGTGCATGTGTACGCGTCTGCGATCCATCTGTAAAACACTGAACAGAGGCTGACCTACGGCGTTCGTTGGGAGAGAGTCATCCTTCAGATTCTCGTCCCATTCATGGAGCTGTTTCTTCACTCTGTTCATGAGCGACTCCTGTGAGGTAAAACACAGGAAGCAGATTGGTTGGTTTACATTCGCTTCTATGTGATGTTAATGTATGTAGGAAATTCCAAGTAGGGCACACACAGAGTACTCACAGAGTCGTAGAGTGCGTAGACCCAGGGTGGCCACGGCGTCAGGCTGGCACAGTGAAACTTCCTCTGTGATGAACAACAGACGCACCATTAACGAATTACATCTACAGATCATGATTAGAGTATAATATTAATTTATTCTTCCCTTCCTGTCTCATATTGCTATTACTGACTTAAACAACATGGCCAAAAGTATGTGGACACCCAAACATTACACCCATATATGCAAGTGCAGAAAGTTGCATGTTGAAATGGGAAACGTTCCCATGTTGGAAGCACACTACTGTCTAAAATATTATTGTATGTTGTAGTATTAACTTAATTGCAACTAAGAGCCCTAGTCCAAACAATGAAAAACAGTTATGTGGATGGTACACATATTTTTGGCTGGATGATTTTATTATTCATTTGGTCTATAAAATGTCAGAAATTGGAGAAAAATTTCCTACAGCTCTGACGTGTGATGTCAACAACATCATTCTGACCAGTCCAAAACCTAAAGATATTCAGTTCACTAATTTCCATCCTTGTGATGGACAAAAAGGTTTTTTATGATTCTTATTTTAAAGTATGTGAAGATGTACAGTGGGGCAAAAAAGTATTTAGTCAGCCACCAATTGTGCAAGTTCTCCCACTTAAAAAGATGAGGGAGG
>LKNJ01005338.1:0-23969 GCA_002120245.1 Maccullochella peelii
CTCTTATTTTGTTGCACTGTTGCAGTGGTGGTTTTAAGTTTTTTGGGGGGGTTATGTATAACTCCTCCTCTGTTTGCAAGATTCACTGGACCAGATCACATTTGAAAGAAAATGGCATTATACCATATTCCTGCTAATATTGTCTTCCTTTGCAGGCTTGTCTCTCACTGCAGCAGTGCAAACCATGTGACCATCCATAGATGCACATGAAAACTGATTAGATGTTGTTTTTGTTGAACATCATTCGATGCTCTGATGTTATGTCTGTTCTTTGCTGTATATCTCTGTTCTCCATGCTTCTGTGTGGAGGTCACAGTGTCTTTGTCTCTCTGTTTCCTCTTGTTTGTCCATCTGTGCTTCTGCTCCTTCTCAATTATTCATGTTTTTATCTGACAAAGATCAAGTATGAAAGTATGATGATGCTTTTTTTTTTTTTTTTACTTAAGTGCACACAAATGCCATACTTGACTTTCACCTGCTTCATTCACTGCCTCTGCTTTTTGTTTCTATGGTTTGTAACACGCCGCCCTTCTCCTCCCACTTCCCTCAGGTTTTGGTCTGCTTTGGGTTGACTGGTCATTATGCTGATGCAACTCTGTAGTATCAAGGTCAGTACTAATATTTATATCACATGGTGACACAAGCAAGCACATGAAAATTGTACTGTGCGTGCAGATAACTTCATCACCAACTGCACGCACAAAGTGCTTCAGTATTTTGATCAAGGCTGGCTGAGTCGTGCCCTGAAGCCCATTTCTCACTGGAGCATTCTCTGATCTGATCTGATCTGATCTGAGATCCCAGGATGGACAGCTCTCCCTCACATTTGGACTCGCATCCACGCTGAACAGTCCCTGAACTCTTAGTGGGTCGTGCCACACCTTTAAATGTAAACAACGTTTAAAGGTGTGGCACGACCCACTAAGAGTGGCACGTTTACAGTTGCTGAAAGGTTCAAATTCATAGGTTTTTACTGTCATTAACTGGATCCTGGTTGCTACAGTATATTCTAAACAGGATTACCCACCAAGTAGGTGGATTTAGTAAAAATGAACCATAGGAACTTTATTTTTTTATTTTTTCCCTTTTTTACACTATACAGTGAAAACTGATCTTGTCTTTATTGCCAGTGGATGCAATAACATAAACATCTGTAACATCTAATGAAAACCAATAAAATAGCCATGCGAGAAGTAAAGGTACTCTGATCAGGATTTTTGGGACAGATCACCGATTGCTGGAAGCAGTATCGGCCAATACCAATCACAGGGTCTATTTGAAGCCTTCTATTTATCATGTAGCATTATTTATTTATTTAACTATTCTTAACAACATTGTATATTAAGTATTAAAATTAAGAGAGATGAGATGAGAGACGAGAAAGTATAAGTATAAGTATACTGTTTATTGGCAGGTAACGTGCAACATATTCCACTCTCTCTCTTAGAGACACATCTTAAACCACAGCAGTCTATGCTTGGTTATTGGGAGTAGCCCACAGCTGACAAATATAGCTTTTCTGTGGAATAAAATAAATACAACTTAGCTAAATATGCACAACACCAATGTGAGTGTGTGTGTATCTCACTCACTGACTCGAGTTGAATGCTTACCGGGATGCACAGATTTGATTAGCATCTTGTGAGATGATTTACAACGCATGCAATTGGTCTGTGAGTTTCCTGGGCCGCTAAACCAGTGCTGTAAGGCTCGTGAAGCTGCGCTGGTAAAAATACAACGCTACGCTCCGTCAAAATGTAATAATTCTCAATTTATCGGTTATAGGTCTGGGTCTGGATAGGACGGCATCCGGGTCTGGATCCGGACCGTGGACCGTGGTGTTTCTGTTCTGTTCTCCTACTTTAAGGTGTTTCTGTTATTTATTAGTTATTCTATTATTATAACAAAAGGGGTAGGTAGGCAGTTGATCCTACACTCAGTTATTGCTGCAACATCTGTCAAGCTTTCCACTCTAACACAGCAAATATGCAGTTTACAATAATAATAATGGCTGATTTATCACTCAAAATTCACTCAGTATTCTTTTTTCTTTTTGAAACAATGGGTATTTTATGTCACACAGAAGTAAACAAAAGCAGGCTTCTCATTGGTAGCTGATGACTATCGAGTCAACTGAAAATGCTAACTTAGTGAGTTGGCTGTCTCCAGCTGACTGTAAGCTGACACATTTAAAATAAGAACTCTGTAAAAGGTCTCCAGTATGCTTATGATGGCTTTGATGTAATGCTAAAAGGCTAAAGGTACATGTCCCAAAACCTCAAGGGGTTTGAGGATGAGGACTAACCAATGTGTGAGGCAAATTGAATGCTACCTCGGGAGAGATGTTGAGAAATCCAAATCTTGACAGACCTGCCATATCTACTGTACTGTAGTTACTGGTGTTAAGCCATGATTTGTCAGTCACTGACAAACTCCACTAGTAACAGGGGCAGTTACAATACAAATGCATTGAATATCTATTGCCAAAAAAGTTTTGAAAATGGTGTTGAATACACTGAAAATCGTTAGGACTATAACTTTGAGCATGTATATCTAATTTAGTGGCATTTTGTTGAATAAATTAGGAGGTGCCAGATTAATCCAAAGCAGCCATTTCAGCTACTGAAATGCTTGTTTGTCATTTGTTGATGTAAACTAAGTGTAGACACGACCTTAGTCACCAACCATGACCCAGGAATGAAGAGTGCCCCAATTACAGATCTTACAGTGCATTCAGGCATGTAAATCCAAGGCCATTCAAATGTCTTAAAAAATGCACATTTTAAAAAATCTATTCAGAATCTAAGAGAGGAAAACTGCCACAAAACTGATTTGGATGTACTAAACTGGTGCTAACGTTTGTTGAAACCCAAATCTCCTCCCTCCATATGAACAATCACGTCAGTGTCACTCTCATCACCAGCACTTCTCTAAACTGCCTTAATGATGGGCTTGTGCCTATTTAGTAGCTTTTGTGTGCATTGGTCCAAAAGATGTATTCATGCATGCATACATGCATGTTCCCTTTGTGTTTGTACAGTCAGTGTGATTGTCCAAATGTTTCCTCTGTCAGTTGGTGTGAACAATTTTCAGCATGTTAAAATGATGCAATCTATGAAACCAGCTTGAAAAACGCTTTCTATGCTGGATCTAATATCAGATAAGAGACCTAAATGATTTAGTTTTGTCATTCTTTAGACTCAGTTGTTAACATTGCAATGTCTTTATTTGGTGTTGTTATTGTGCTTTTCATACCAGTTACCCTCAAAGCATCAAATATCAGCAGCCAGTGTCATTGCGAATGACTGAAAATGATACTGCACTCTGATATTAGATGTTAGATGTTTCCATCAAAAACCAAAGTACATGACAATGATTTCCTGCCATGTCAGCACAAGGTATCAATTTAATGGAAGTATACACCCTTAAATGTTTTAACACACACAAAACAAGACTATGGACATCAAAGTAGAACATCATGTTCCTCCAACAGAGGAGTTTCATACAAAGTTTTTCAAATATCTTAAATATCAGCAGTAAATGTAAAAGACAAGAAGCAGACTTTCTAGGTCCAACAATGGCATAGGGAGAAATCAGGAAACCTGAATTGACTGGAAATCTGGACATGTTTTATTAAACTTTTAATAACAACACTGAAGCAAATGACACATAATAAGTTATGTGGGTTGTCCCTGTTACCAGCATGTCAGCTAGTGATATCATGAACCACATGACAGACCACTCGCTATAAAATTTCAGTTCACCACTGCGATCCATCAACCTCCAGACCAACTATTAACCTCCAGATGGTGTTTCTCCTCAGATAGTGTATCTGAGGAGAAACACCATCAGATGAGAATAAGGAAATGGGTCACCTACAGCATCATAATATCTCTTATAAGTGACTTATTAAAGCAGTTCTAAGTCCATGTCTATAGAATAACAAGCATAAACATGACTTTTTTTTGTGTTATGTCATTCAGCAGGACTGCATGAGGATTAGTTCACATACTTAAATATTGCTATAATATCCTTATAGTGATAGGGTTTAGTACTTTACAGTGAAAGCATCCTACCATTTTTCTATGATGTCAGTTTTCTATTTATACCTCATGAGTTATTTATCTTCGTTTTAAAATATCATATAATACAGAGCTGAAACGATTAGCAGAAAAATTATTATATTTTGACAATCGATCAACCGTTCATTAACTTTTTCAAGCAAAAGTAGTGAAAAATGGCAAACATTCTCTATTTCTAGCCTCTTAAATGTGATGATTTGCTGCTTTTCTTTGTCATATATCATTGTAAACAGAATATCTTTGGGTTTTGGACTGTTTGAACTGGTCAAACAAAACAAGATGTCACCTATTGAAGATGACTATTTTTTGACATTAAGACAATTACACTACACTACACTCAGCAGTGTAGAGTATAGGAGAAGGCTCAACAGTGTGTTCCAGCGTCCCAGAACCACCCACACAATCAACACAGCCCTCCAAAAGGGAATACTAGCGAGTTGTATTCCCTTTTGTCTACAACATCATCAGCTAACAGTGTGCAAGCTAATAATAACCAGCTAACAACATGTCAATCTTACTAGCATGTTGCTATCAATGTCAGCATCAACCCACCAAGCAACAACCAAACAATCATCCTCAGCTACCATGCTAAGCTAACTAGCAAGCTAACAGCATGCTGAGCTAACCAGCATGTTGTCTGAGCCAATAAACCAAATAACAAACATCATGTTAGGCTAACTAGCATGCTAAGCTAACTAACTAGCATGCTAACTGCATGCTAAGCGCACCAACATGTTGCCTAAGCCACCAAATAAACCAAACAATCCTCATTCAATTCAACATACTTCTCCCCTTTAGAATTTATAAAGCTTTATGGATACTACTCCAATATTGGTAATTGGAGTTTAGTTTAGTAAACTCCAGTGACCTGCGTTTAAGTATCAAATTGGTATTGGGAGAGAAAAGAGGGATTGGTGCATCCCAACAGTGGCACAGGATGGCTGGGTGATTTAGCAGCTTGCGTTTCAGCTGCTAGTTACAGCTAAAATGCAAGCTGCTAAATCATTTAGATTCACAGACTGGCTTTGTGCTTCTCAGCCACCAAGTGAATAGAGTGAAAGAAAACGTCAAGTATTACCCGACACAAGCTGCTGTGCTTTTAGCTGGAAACTCAAACATGGTTTGAAGGAAAGTAATGTGTGAATGACATGACACTAACTGACATGACCATTTCAATTGTTAAAATAAACTTGAATCATTGCTCAATAACCTATATTGCTGAACTTAGATATTTGTGACATATTTAAAACAACACATACTAAAAGGAAACTGTTTTACTGCACATCTTTTAAAAAGGTATTATTGATCCCTAACTAGCCATTTGGAGTGCGTACCTGTTCAGAGCAGGCCGATTGTTTGCCCCCTGCTTGCAGTGTTCACAAGAACTGCTCATCCGATCAACTTCACACTCGACACTTGAGTCCTCAGCAAGTGTGAAGTCGATCAGATAAACGCTTGTCGAGAAAATCGGAGGACAGACAGACATACAGAGACTCTTTCCTTTATAATTAAAAATGCATTCAAAACCTGACAATGGTCAGATGACTTGATATAACATCTGATGGTCACCCACTCTCTTTTTTACCATCTGAAATTGAAAGCAATGACACAGACTACTACTAGTACCACTCCTACTACTTCTGACACTGTCCACACTGCTGACAGTTGACAGTTTGTCTGTAGTTATATGTCAGGGGTTGAGGTGTGTGGGGGTCCCAGAGTACATCATGAATTTTTCACAGAATTTTTGGGGGTCAAGTGAACAGAATAACTGGATTATCTTTGGGAAAAGGAAACACTGTAAAATGGGATCAGGATAAGTAGATAGTGTAATAAAGTGACTCTATGTGTAACTTACTAATTCAAAAAAGGGGTTAAGTTACTCTTTAAGCTACAGTGGCCTGAAATTGACTCAAACACAATTGTCACAGCTTACTAGGAGAAAGCTAGCCAATGAGAGAAGAAATCCAACAGAAACACCAACTAGATGCTTTCTCCTTTCAATTAAATCTTTTACCTTTTCATTTTTTTGCAGAACTTGTACCAGAATCGGTTCCTGGCTCTGGCGGCCATGGCCTCTCCAACCCGCAGCAGCCAGACCCGCCAGCGCTGTAAGGATGCGGTTCGTCACAGCTATGGCCCGGAGACCTACGCTGTCAATGGTCTGAACCAGGAGGCCTTCATGCTGGGGCTCTCCCGGTCCACCAGTGACACTGATCTGGTCTCCCCAGACGCTCGCTCCACCCTCACCATCAGTTCCTCCCACTACACCATAGGCCAGTCTGAAGACCTGGTGATCACATGGGACATCAAGGAGGAAGTAGATGCCGGAGATTGGATCGGCATGTATCTTGTTGGTAAGTGAGATATGTCATGATGACTTTGAATGATTTAGCCACAGTTTGTTCTACTCTGCAAAGAGGTGAGACTTGTTGCAATAACTGATAATGTAATAACTGATGTAATATAATGTAATGTGCACATGACATAATCATTTTTTACATGTAATGTAACTTTTTACATATAATAAGTCATTACATTGTGTGATGGTGTTACATTCTGATCTTGGTGGAGATTATAAATTTTTTACAGTGGTTGCAGAAATCTCTCAGAAATACCTCAGAATCTGGGCAAATAAAACCCAAACTATCTGCATGGCTAGATAGGTATATGAAAAAATGAATTATTATATGATTTGGGTGAAATTACCATTTAACAGATTTACGAGGGCTGTCTTTATCCTGTAACTTCTGGTGTATCCTCACTGTAGCCCTTTTTGTGTTGGGAACCCAGTTGTGCCAATTCACCTGAAATCTTTCACCCAACAAGCAAAAACCATCATCCCTCACTGGCTTCCCACTCTTCCCCAGTGTCATTTCATCGTCCGAAAGTCAGATCATTGATCACTGAGGCAATTAATCAGGCATCATGACATTGCGACATGTTGCTCTGATGAATAACCACAATGCAAACGGATGATGTCATTAACAGTCAATCATTGTCACCTGAGCTGAATCAGATCTGACGCAACCCATTTCGAAGTCAATTCACTTAGCAGATGACGGCATATGTTGTGTGTCGCGCCTCTGCTCTTTTTCTCCGAAGGTTCATGTTATCAAACCACTTCCACATGACAGTGAATATAATGTTGCTGCTGGCTGTGCTGTGGAGGAGTTTCAACAATGGAACAATTTCAGTCAGTCATTGTGTTTCTAAATGGAGAACCTATTGCAGTTTATGTTAGTATAGTCTAAAGTGTAAGTGTCTGTGTAATGGGAAATGAAATATAAAAAATGACTTTTGAATTGAAGTTTGGAGTAGCAGTGTGGTTTCATCAGTTTTATCTCTCTTACCAGATGAGGCTTTGTCGGAGAACTTTCTGGACTATAAGAACCGAGGCATCAACGGATCTCACAAGGGACAGATCGTTTGGAAGATTGATTCCAGCTCCCACTTCAGTGACTGTAAGTAACAAAATCTCCCACTTGGTTGTTTGAGCAAAAAACAGATCCCCCCCAAGGAAATTAGTTTCTCATTAAAATAAGCCCAATAAACAGCCTATATTGTATCATTAAATCAATTGTAACACTTAATCCAAGTTGTATTAGCTGTTTTATAATGAATGTTTTGCCTGTTTCTGCTTTTTACAGTTTTTAGCCAGGTTCTACCAGTCACATGCAGCCTGTCACATCAGTGTATGCTTATTCATAAACCATTCAAATCAAACCATCTGTGCAGTATTCTTATAAATTCCAGTCACATTATGTTCCAAATATGGAGATATGTATTCAATGACTCTGCTTAAAGGTACTGTGAATGTTGTAATGATGAAATAAAGCATAATTAATCTCTGTGTGGACACAGTGCAGACCAAGAAATAAGTGGCAATGATCATTTTAAGTCAACTGGACCTCATACAGTATGTCATAAATAATGACAAACAACTGGAAGATTCCCAGAATAGTGTACTGAGATCATGTTAACAGGGTTACCAAGAAGTGATCCTGTATGATTACACTGGAGATCTCTTCCTTAACAGATGCCATGATCAGCACATGGATCATGTAAATGTAATATTAGTTATAGCTGTACAAATCAATATTTTCATACTATCAATGGGTCAAATGATTATGTGTCGCTCTGCAGTTCTTCTCAGCTCTACAGAGCTTCTTAGCATCTTTCAGCTCATTGTTTTTGGTTTTACGGCCCCCAACTGTACTGTTCTGGTTTAGCATTTTCACTGTCAGATAAAAAATGCTTGTACTTTCAGATGGTTTTCATGCTTTTCCAATTAAAAATAGGTAGCAGATACATGATGAGAGACCCAGTCCCCAATAAAAAATCACAGTAACAGCATGTTTTTGGCTATACTTGAGGTCTAAACAGGCACTCCATCAATCTTTACATAGGTCGAAAAAAGTTAACAGGAGGAAGTCCCATCTTCTGAACCACCTATTAATCTACTGACCGTAGACTCATTGGATGCCGTCTCCACCATTGCACTTAGCCAGTCTTTCAAATCTGGAGCTTTAACTATTTTCTAATGTGTCTAAAGTAATTTTGGAGGCTGTAACCATACACATTATAATAACAGAAAATACACATATTGATATATTTGGTATTTGAGATCTGTTCCGTAATAAACATAAAGCAGGAGTCAACGGGATTATTTAAACAAACCAATGACCCAGGACTTCCATAACGTTCACCAAGAATGCTCTCACTAATATGCATTCCCATATACATTGATGGAAAGTTCCCACTTATTCTGCACCTTCAGCACAGATGATCTCTTATCGGTTTCATTCTGTGGAGTCTTACTGGAGTAAAGTCATATCTATGTAATATGTTATGTCCCTTTTGCTTCCTCCACAGAATTCTGCCAAGATATTGAACCATTCCCCATGTTCAAATTCTCTTCCCAGATATTTCTGCCATACCAGTTTCACATTAGATGATCCTTACTAATAAAATATATTTTTAAAATGTATTATATTCATTATATATTCATAAATTGTGAAGCTGTGTGGCATTCCTGTGGTAAAAAATCAAATTAATCCATATTGTGGTTGTCTGTGACACCACTGAGCCTAGATGTTACACATTTCTTATTTGTAAATATTTCCAAAAATGTTCTTTACCCTTACGACTGAATTGTTGAATTAAATCTCCATAGGACATAAATACACTGTCTTGATACAGATCTCTAATAGTGTGCATGCTATTAGAATTGCTATTAGAACTGCTTCCAGTATACGGTTGTTTTTCCAATACAAATAGCAGGGTTGTGCCATCATGAAGAATATTTGTGTACATAGTGCGACAGCTCATTATACATTTGGTGGACATCAGCATACATGCTGATGCTAACAAGCAGGTATAATGTTTACCATATTCACCAATCTAAGGTTAGCATTTTAGCATACTAACATTTGCTAATAAGCACCAAACTCAAAGTACAGCTGAGGCTGATGGGAATGTCATTAGATTTTCAGGTATTTGGTCATAAACCAAACAATTGGACAAAATAAGTCAGAGGAACACAAAATTACTACAATTTATGCTGAGGGGAACATGAATATCTTTACCAAATTTCATGGCAATCCATCAGATATTTGAAAATGTCGGCCTTCTGGTGGTGCGAGAGGAAAAGTCTGTTCAACATTTCATAGCAATTCACACGGTAGTTGTAGAGATATTTTAGTCTAGACTAAAATGGTGAACCGATCAACTGACAGACCGACATTTCCATCCCATGCTGCTTGCATGGCTAAAATGTATTAATTCAGAGAGAAATCTAATCTGCTAATCCAGGCAGCAGTTAGGTAGTTGTAGTTGTTACAATGATTATTACCTTTAATGACTAAAAGCAGCTAACCAAGCTGCAGTTTTGCCTCGCACCAACTGTTCTTACTGAGGATATTTGTACATTTACTACATTTTGTCACCTGCATGTACAGTAATCCCCTGTCTGGGGGACAGGATCCCTGTCTGTGTAGCCCTTCAAAGTTCAAGTTCAAAGTTTTATTTGTCACGTGCAGTCAAACAAGTTGAAACAGTGAAATGTTTTTCCTGGAAGGTTCCAAGACTGTGCCAAAATAACAATAATAAATATAGATAAAAACAGACAAAAATAGACATATGAAGGTTCACGGTACAGATAGCCAAAAAATATGTGTATTTACATTTAAGTGATACTGTACCTGTACAACCTTCCCAGTGTTCCCTAATGAGGCTTTCAATGCATGTGTCCCTTCTTCTCCTGTAAAGGAAACTTAAACGTAAAACTTAAACTGAGGACTTTAACTGTTTTCATAATGTTATCAAACCATTTCAGGCTGTGCAAATAGAAGTGCCTATATTTTTGCCTCCCTCTCTGTTAGACATGCAAGTGAGACAGCAGACATACTTGTACACATCCAGTCACTTGTAACAGTGGTGCTGTGTGCTCCCCCTCTTCTTGTCTTGTCTGAGTGTGTCTGGCCAAACAAGCAGAAAGACATGGAGCTTTACTATGACCTTAATCTTCTCCTCTCCCCCAAACCTTTTGCTTCTTTGCTCTACTTCTCCTATTTTCAGAAAGACTATTGAGTCCCAGAAGTGATAAATATCACCTATCAGATAGCACTGATAACTTCAGTGAATTCATTTAAACTGATAATAAAAAAGGTTTATATTTTTTGCTTTACCTCTTCTTTTTTAAGCTTAAATGATTAAGTATATGTAATATCATGTAGACATCATTAATAAATTATAATTTACTATTTCAAAATTTTATTTAGTCATATGAATCATTCAAAGAAGGACATGTCAGAACATCTGTAATTACCCCTCCAGCCCCCAACCTCTCTCTCTCTCTCTCTCTCTCTTTCTCTCAGTGTGTGTGTGTGTGTGTGTGTGTGTGTGTGTGTTAGCTACTGTAGGTAGTACTGAGGATAATATTAACAACATATATCTTAACTGTTTATTGCATACCTGCATTCCTATTTCTTTTTACATACCTGTACATAACCATGTGTATAAATAGATTCACGGTATAGTGACTCCCATCTCTCATCAATGCAATTCAAATGACCATGATCACATGGGACATCAAGCAGGAACTCATTGCTGAAGACTCATTCTGAATGTATACAAATGAAAAGTGTCAAACCACAAAAACTGTTTTAACTTGTTGGGAAATAAAAGAACCACCATCAGTCATCAGATTTTTGTTGTGTAACTGGCACATTTTGAATTTTTTCCAGGTAAAAAAGACAATGTGGAGTAAGATTCAGACTGAAAGGAAACAAATTCTTGTTTAATTTTCTCTCCATATGTGTGTCCTCCTCAGCGGAGACCCAGGTCTGCTTCAGGTACTACCACGGTGTCACCGGAGCGCTGCGGGCAACCACACCCAGCATAACCATCAAGAGCGGCTCTGCACCTGTGAGTCTCCCCACACCTCATGTCTTATATGCAGCTTCATTGGTCACTCAGTATCTTCTGTCTCAGTGGCAGCCCAACTTCTTTATGTGTGTTCACTTCAGTCAGTCATGTCAGTTTAGTGGTGAGGAAGCTACTTTGTAATTGACTAACTAGCTACTGCTGAAGTAGCTATGCGGGAGCTCCACCTCTGATAAAAGTACAATGCTACAATAGAAGCCACTGAGTATATTTCAGTCACGACATGTCAAAGAATTGACCATTCATTGTTTATACAGTTAGATTTGGCAGAAAAAAGGCTCTGCTCTTTCAGGGTGCTTTCAAAGAATCCGAGAAGCGAGGAGGATTCTGCTGAGAGCGAATCCCCCTAACACTTAGCATACAGCATCAGATATACAGAGATATACATGAAGCAAGATAACAATACTACAGCTTTAGTGACATGAAAAGGAGGTTGGGGTGGTGGACGGAGCAATCAGTGTTGGTATTAGAGAATCAACAGAGTAGATACAAGATTACACGATAAACAGCCTCCTGGTTCAATTAAATCAACCCATTATGTTGAAGGAAAGATAAAAGAAAGCTGAGAGAGAAGTTCAAACAATGGTTACTTTCTCACCTCCACGCAGCTGGCCAATCACTGCCTGAAGTGGGTGTGAACAGAGTGGTGCAGGAATGAGTCCTAAAACCCGGAAATGAGTCAGCATTTTTAACTTCCGGGTCCCTCGTCTCGAAGTCAACGGGTTTCTTGAATGGGTTTTTGGTTAGATGCCTGAAATTCGGTCTGTGGTTAACCCAAGCTTAAGAGACTTTCATGTTTTGTTCTACGACATAAAATACCTCAGTAAATACTCCACTGGTGAATTTTGAAGCTTTTACGTGTCTTAAAAGAGGCGGTTGCTAACAAGTGGCTAAATGAGACTACAGAGGTTGTCAGGGACATACCCTGTCCCTGACAACCTTTACAGCCTTGTTGTGTTATATGTATACTCAGGCTCTGCAAACTATTCTAACTCAAACTTTCCCAAAGACTTTTGTAGAAGAGGTAAGCACCCAAATTCAAATTACAAGTTGGAAGCTTAGTAGTGGTGATGTGGAAGTCACGCGACCGCGGTGTGGTTTATAGCCTAACGCTTTTTACTTCTGCCGATTGCATTTATGCTCCGTGTAAATATCATAAACTTTTGTTTGCCACGGAACTTATTTTCTGCAATAATCCAAAATCCAATGGAAAAATCCCATTGGCTTTTTGTCAAGGGAACCAGGGCGATGCTAACTTCTGGGTTGGCCTACAAAAATATGTCATCCCTGCAGCACTCTATGTTGGATTGTCGGTTAGGGAAAATTACAGAAAGTTCTAGAAATTATCAGATGCAGCCCCTCCCAAATCAAATGCTATAAAGTTGTGTGGGGAGGGGTTTCCAAAGATATTTGATTATCTGACAAGCACTTTGGTTGAAGCATAGTGGCCCCTTTAGTATTGTAGTATATACCACTAGACAATGGCTGTTAAACCACATTAAATTCCCAAGGTATCTCTTGATTAGTAATTACTAATGTTAATAAAGTAGTTGGTGAAATAGTAATTTCAGCCACCAGTAGCCTATATTTCCCTCTGAAATCAATATTTCCCTCTGCAGCTTTTTCTGACTCTGCACACTGACTGACAAAAAAACAACAAAAAAAAACCCAAACTACTCGACTTGAAGAATCTCAGTCGACTGAGGGATCTCTGACTGATGATTAGAACCCTCGACGTTCAGGTGGCAGCCCTAAGTATAGTGTCAGTGAGCTGTTGTTCTCGTTATTTAAAGTATATTTTAATTAGAGAGAGGTTTGTCAGTGAAAACAGATATATGAGTATGACTGTTTGTTTGTAGTCCATACCCCACTGTATTTAGATTATAGAAAACAACGTTGCAGAAGCATTTCAAGCTGCAACGTTCAGAAGGACAAATGTATAAACAGGACTAAGTGTGGAACTGTATGTTATCTACTCTGTAGTGAGAAATATCACGCAGGTGTAAATGTGTCCTCACTTGTCAAGATCATAGACTGTATATAAAGATGGACGACGCGTCTCCACTTCCTCCTACTGTACAAAAATGAAGCTAAAATATCACGGATACGGGAGCTGCCATCTTGCCTGGTGACGTCATTTGGAGCCAGAGTCTACGCAGTAGTGATATCGAGTTCCCGCCTATACACCCACCTGGACCAATCGCAAGCACACTCACAGTTGTCAATCATGATGTCTCACCCCCTTTTTATAGCATCAAATAACTAATTAAAGCCAAACTTGTCAGAAAAACGAACACTTGAACAAACATCCTAGAACTACCTAAAATGACAGAAACCCAGAAAGGCCCGTGTCCCATCCGCTAACATGGAGGGGGCGGGGTTTATGACCTATACGGCAGCCAGCGAGATGCGATCAAGATGTTTTGGCTTCACATTTGGGGAGCTGTCATGTCATCCATCTTTATATACAGTCTATGGTCAAGATACATGAAGGTTGCCATCAGTTGTTTTTCTTTGACCTTTTAAGGCTTTTAACTCCATGCAACACTTTGTCTCTCTTGTTGTGTACACAACCATATAAAAGAGCTAAAATATTTAACTGAAAATTAAAATTGTGGTGTTTATGTTAACTATTGGGGCTTTGGTCCCATCCATCCTGGTTGCTGTGGGATGACTCTATCCATGTTCGATGAATCCATAATTCCCACAGGCGATGTGATGTAGTGTAGTAGTGTTGATCACCTTTTACTTGTGCTTGTCAAACATCTGTACATATTTTAATCATTTGACCTGCAACTTCCCATCATGATAATAACCTTTTTCTGCTTTAAGTAGAATTGATATATTGAATTGGAAGAAAAACAAAGAAGAGGATGCAACAGAATCAAATTGAACCAGTGATGGGCACTGATGGTTTTCATTCCATTTTTCAAAATCTGTAGTGGAGCACAATCATATCCTCAAGAGAAAATAAAAGATAGCAATGTAGCGTTTGGTCACGCTACCCCAATATATAGTGGAAAACAATATCTTGCTACTGGAGACATTACATGGTTTTGAAACTACACTACCCCAATGTTGCTGGGAAACCAGTAGCGTGGCAGCATGGAGCGTTGCTACAAGTACTCTTACTCCACTGTAACACTGGTATGCAGAAAATACTTTTTGAGATTTTGAAAATCTTATCTGCACTCGCTTTAGCGGTGACAAGGTTTAGATATTTCTGAGGGATTTCAATTCACCAGAAAACATGAAAAAGTCTGTTGAGTTAAATTGGCAGAAACTCAAAAAAGCTGCCTTCATGAATGGATATAGCGTGGCATAAATAATCCAAATCTAGAGTACATAACAGTGGCATAGAATCAATCAATCAAAATTTATTTTATAGCACCTTGTGTATTTAGGTTAGTGCAGTTCAAATTGCTTTACAGTACAAATAGAAACAGTAAACACATTTAATCTGAATGGCCAGGATCATTTATATCTAAGAGTTACCAACAACAGTTTTAGAAGGTTATACATGTTACACAGACAGCAAACCTGAACACCAGCAAACTGTATGTCAAAGCAGAACCACCAACTACACAGACAAGAACACAGAACTAATGCATGAGAACTGCGAGGAGAGGAAGAGGGAGTGAGACAGCGCCTGGACGCATTTCTATAGTTTAAAGCATACAGGAGACCAGCATGTGTAATGTGGATCTACTGATGCGCATTCAACTCGCGGAGGACTCGTTCGTACTCTCTCTCGCTCGTCCACATGTGTGTGCACTCTCTCTCTCTCTCTCTCTCTCTCTCTCTCCCTCTCCCTGACTGGTGCTAACTTTGTGCCCTGCTGGGGAGTACAGTATATTTAAACATTATTGAATTAATACTCCACCAAACCTCCACATTTTAGAGCAAGCTCTAGGTGCTAGATCTATTTTATAATCAAGAGCTAGAACCAACTCACACATCCTATTGTACAAAGTGTCACAGCACAGCACCAGTAATTGCAGTTACCTTATGGATTGACTGGATTGAGCTCTCTCCATCTCTCGACAGGATGATCGGTGCCCTGATGTCTTTAGTTACTTTGATTCAGTGGGACACTTGAAAAACGTCCTGTAAAACACCTCAATGTGTCCGCATGTGGTAGAAAAGCTGCGATCTGCTGCAAGTCCGCATCACAAGGAATCACCGTATGATAATGGACAGATCAAAAACTAAGTAGATCCTTTTTCCCACCACAAATACTTGTGCATATAGCCTACAGTATATCCCAGGGGTGATGTTATGTAAATTTAAACTTTATCAATTGATGATTTTCATTATGCCTGGTTTCAGGGGGTTCTGCAGCCTGTACCAATGGGCTAGTGCACATGAGAAATAAAACATAATAATAAAACCAATAAAATATATAAACAAATCAATGTAATAGATAAAATACAATAACACAACAGATAAGAGGAAGTTTAAAACATAAATACAATACAATTAATGATTAAATGAAACAACAAAAACATTCTAATCAAAAACCAGGCTAAAGAGGAAGGTTTTAAGTTTACGTCTGAAATTCAAACCTCTAACTCCACCATGCTGCCAGATAGTGCCTGGCCATTGGATAAGCAGGGGTCACATGAAAAGTTGCCAAATGAAAATCTTCAGATTCAAATTGATTGAGCAGTAGTACCACATATTACTTATCAGCATATCAATATTGTCGTTGCCCTTCTAAAGCCCATATCAGTCAGACCATTATCAAGAGGGTATCCAGCTGGGTGATTGGATTTCACTGTTTGCCTTCCTATTCTGCTGCTGTGGGCCCATGGAAGTGCTGATAGGCCTAGAACTTGATCTGTACTTGCTTCCTGAGGACAAAGGAATAAAAATAACCGCCATAGGAAGGCAGGCAGGGAGGGAGGGGGGAGGAGTAGAGACAGCAGAAGAGAGTCCACTCCAGGTAAGTCATTCAGGTTTTTGGAGGCTAGGGATGTCAAACTGCTGGAGGCCGACACAACAAAGGGAGAACGAGGAGGAGAAGTAAAGAATAGAGGGGATGGACTGATGGGGAAGCAGTGGCGGGAGATTTGTCTGCTTTTCCTGTTGTTTACTCTAGCCGGCCCGAACTGTCAGACGCTGCAGACAGAGAAGACACAGCGCTTGTTTTTGTATGTGTGTGATGGACGGCATGTGTCTCCAGCTGGGACTGCTGTCTCCCAGTCATCCTGAGAGAAGGAGCGGGAGGAGGACGAGGCTCAGCTGGATAGCCTGGGTAACCATAAATATTCACTCTGTTCATGTCTTTCTCTTTCCTTACACATACGCTTGTGACAATTCATTCAGTCATCTGCCTCTAACTTTGTTTTCTTGCAGCGTCTTGAGAGGCACATACGTCAGATCGCATGGGTCACAAACCAAACATGTGGTGTCAGTTAATCAGTCTAACATTCAGAATCTGTTAACTGTCTAGTTGAACTTCTCAAGTATAACATGATGTGATAAAACGATGTTATGCTTACGACATACCGGTGGTGTGCAGACTTTGTTCTGTAGTATGTTATTTAATGTAGCCTGTAACTTGTTGATCAGTCTGATACATGTTTTTGCTAATATAGATTCATTGATAACAAGAGATGAAACATTAAAGGAATAGTTCAACATTTTACAAACTAGTTTAGCTGTCTTTCCTAGAGTGAGATGAGAATATCAACATCAGTCTGTGTGTGTGTGTGTGTGTGTGTGTGTGTGTGTGTGTGTGTGTCAAATAGAAAGCTGGAGTCAGGACGTGGTTAGCTTAGCTTAGCATAAATACTGAAAGCAGGGGGAAACAATTAGCCTGGTTCTATCCAACAACCCTCTAATTAACACGTGTTTCATTGTTTAATCCGTACACAAACAAACGTAAAAACAACAGCTGGGTGCAGTGACTGTACGCAGAGTCTTATCATGAGTGAGGTTGCCAGGTTTTCCTGTACAGAGACCTATGCCAAAGCTTCAACTGCCAAATCAACTGTATTTGGCAATAGGTGGAGATATTACAGAGTACTGGGCAGATAGATTAACTGATTTACCACCACCTTTAGAGATAACAATAACAGTAAATATTAGATGACAGTACATTTCTAATAGTGAACTTCAATAGAAATGTAATCATTATTTATAAAATATAATATAAAAGTCTGGCCCGAAACGAAACTATGCACTTTTTGTTATTCTATTTTGTTTTCTTTTAAGCAAAAAGACGACTCCTGTTCCTGTCATTCGCCTTTATCTGATGGCTTTTGTGGTTTCAGGTCACCTCATTCTGTGGTGATGATTCAGATAATTCACAAAATAAATAATAAATAATACCAAACTCATGCTGTTCTCTCATTCTCTATGTCATAATGTCATTAAACAGTCACAGATTTCATTGGCGAAACATCAACATTTCTGACAGAATCTACACAACTAGAACGTTTTTTTACGTCACATGATATCACGTCTTTGGTGAACAAGTAGGAATAATGCACATAAATTTGGACTTGGTGGTCAAATATCACCACATACATTGATACCGATATACTGCAACAGTGATAAGCCCATTTTTGCCAATAGTATTTTGGCCTATATAGGCTCTAATCATTATACAGTATACTGTAGTCAAGCTAACCTGATGCGGCAGATGGTTTGTCACACAGAACCATCTGAGAAGTCGTCCTTGGAAGTTGTTTGCAAAAGAGCAGACGCTTTCAAAAAATGCTTGGCAGGTGATTGGATGAACCATCTGTCTATCACATCTATCACGGGCTAACTTCAACCAATCAGATCAACGAACCATTCTTTGCTCTTCTTTCAATGAAGATATATATATATATAGATGCTATAGCAGCATCTACGCTAACCTCTTTAGGAGCCGCCACTGTTGTTTTCAAACGAACAGTCGCAGTCGTCACACGTAAACCACACCCGTAGCTGCCATATGCTCTTCATATGAACGCTGATTGGTCTGAACCACTATGGTTCGGTTACAAGCGCATATTTTGAAGCCTGACAAGATGGATTCTCACGTGATTTCGTGATTTCACGAATCCAGCTGCCTCGCCAGGTAATAGTTAAGCTCCTAGATGGTTAATACTCAATGTCCCGGTTGATCCTAGTTTCAGTTTTTGCTTGGGGGGGGGATGCTTTTATTGTGTAAAATCTCTCTCTTTTTACATCATTTAAGATTTTTGCAAGACTTAAAGGATGCTCATGAATTGTACATGCTGTTCCTTTTATATTTATAAAGCGCCTGAGTATGTAGTCTTTCTCTGCTTTCCGCAGTAGGATGGTAGATTATATAAAGTGTGCTGCAGATGGATGAAGTTGTCATTTGGTTTGTCTGTGAGATTCTAATCATTTAGGAGACCCGCGCTGGCACTTTTCTCTCTAACTGTACTCAGCAAGGCAGATTAGCATCTCATTAAAATGAATTGGTCCAAACATCTGTCATTTCCTTTATCCCTTTATCATGGTGTTTCCACTGCCAGCTTGTTTTTTTGTTCTCAGCCAGTTGCATAAGCATTCAGAGCTCATATAGAGTTTTGTGAGGAAATACTGCAGTATTTTGAAAAACTCTGACACACTGGTTATTGACATGTTCCTATACTGGCTCCATGTCACTGCTTAGCTTCCTGTGCTTTTGCATTAATGGTTAACCAAATTGGCAGTGTGTTTAAGATGTCACTATATTCCTAGTCTTCTAACTACACCTATAATTTTCTATACAAAAAGAATGAATGCATATGTCACATTAATGCCAAAATCACTTTTGTCCAGTTATTACCAGAGTGATGATGTGTATGTTGGTCAATTCAGCATGAAGCATCTCATCTGGCCAGATTGTGATAATTTTTTGTATGAACATTTCCCCAGAGCATAATTTCTAATACTTTAGTGACCCCTTGACTTTTCTTCTAGCACCACCATCACACTGTCATTTCCTGCTGATAGCATTTTGTTTCATGACAAGGTATCTTAACAAGACTAAGATTCTACAGCCATGCTATCGCCTCTGTGAGACTGTGCTTAGGCACAGGAGTGCTGTGAGCTAAATGTTAACTCCAGCATGCTGACATGCTCACAATGTTAAAGTCTTGTTGATGTTCAGGGGGTATAATGTTTACCATGTCACCATCTTAGTTTAGCTTGTTAGTGTGCTAACATTTGCTAATCAGCACTGATCACAACAGACTTGTTTTGCAGGTATTTGATCATAAACCAAAGTATTGGACAACGTGACTTTTTTTTTGAAAGTTGAGGTATCACCAAAGTTATTACAACTCATCCTGAGGGGAATATGACTATTTGTACCAAATTTCATGGAAATCCATCCAATAGTTGTTGAGATATTTCAGTCAGAACCAAAAATGTCAACCTAGAAGAAAAGTCAGGGGATCACCAAAGTCAATAGGATGCTGTAAATATCTCTTCCAAGATTCAGTGGCAATACATCTTGTGGTTTTTGAGTGAAATGTCTTGAGAACCACTAAAGTCAATCTCTGTACTTTGTGTTTAGTGTTTATTAGCAAATGTTAGCATGCTAACATGCTAAATGAAGATTGTGAACATGGATCATTATATCTGCTTAGCATCAGCATGTTAGCATTATCATTGCGAGCATGCTAGCATGTTGTTAGCATTTAGCCCAAACCACAGCTGTGCCTATACAGCCTCACAGAGCTGCTAGCATGACTGCAGGCTCTTAGTCTTGTTCTAAACTAATTTATTAAGAAAAATAAGAAAATGCTCGTGAATGAATTAAAGCGATACACCGTTTTGGTTTTAGTAATGCCTTTAACACCATCCTAAAGAATTAATGTACATTTATAGCATTAAGACTGGTAAGGCTCAAAGAATACATTAAGTCTTATTTTAGTTACATCCTAAAAGCATCCAGAGGGAGGAATCCAAAATTTGTGAAACTCAAGACTATGACAGAGCAATGTCCTTGTGACTTTAATAATTCAATAGATAACCTGGCCATCATTTCTGGGGTTTTTTGCCTGCTCATATTTGACTGGGTTCAGTATGTACGGGATGTCAAGCAAAACATTTCAACAGCGTGGTGGAGCTGACACGACACAGCAGTATTTACACTCTACTCCTCTTCCTCCTCGCTCCATCAGCTCCTCTGTCTCTCCTCCCATCCCCCATGCTCCTCCTCTTCCTGGCTGTAGAATCAATGTCAGGATAATGAAGACAGAGTATTGATCGCAGGATGCTGTCAGGCTGACTTAAAATGGAGCTTTAAAAAAGGCTGTGTTGAAATGAGATTGGGCGTTTTGTCCCTACCTGAACATACATTGAAATCATGTTATGTCTGACATCTTTGTGTTTTAGAGAGATAATGAAAACACATTCTTCAATCAATCATAAATGTATTCATAGTGTATTTAATTGCTATTTATTTTTGCTTTTCAGTTTTTACTTTTAGATTACTGTAATCTCATTCTTGTGTACTGTTATTTGTAACGTGTATACTGTTATGTGGCTGCGGTGACCCACTTTTCTCATGGGCATCATTAAAGTTTCATCTTGCAGCGAAGGATTGAAGATGCTGCTGTAGATGAGAAGGACGGATGGAGTGTGTTTTCATATCCTTTTCATTCGAGGACAGTTGTTAAGTCTTCATGTCTGCCTGTGTCTTCAGGTATTAAAGCCAGTGGTTAGTCCTGAAGTCAACCATGGACTGGGCAACAGGAGACTCATTAACTTTTCCCTGTCAGGTAGGATACCAGCATCTGTCTTTTTCTTTCCATCCATTCCTGTATTGCTTTACTCCTACGCTTAAAGCCCTTTGATCAGTGTGTTCACTCTCTCAGTCCTCATCTGACCCTTCCCTTAAACTGCAGCCGTCTGTTTTAGTCTTTACTACTAAAATACTGTGTCAACACTGAAATTGAGGAGTAGTGTAATACTAAGTTCGTCTTTTTGAGTTAGTAGATTACATGCAAAGTTATTTTATTAACTGTTTAGCAGCAGTTCTTTACCTTTTACAAGATAATATTGAGTAATTCTATCCTGCTCAGGGCTTTTCAAAGTCTGACACTGTGGGCCTCCCCTCAGACACAATTACATTTTGGAACTCTAGTTCCTATGATGCTTTGAGGGATGTAAACAGGAAATATACTGTAATGTTGCCATGGATTTAGTTAGTTACACTGTGGGCTACAACTTGAGCCCTGTTTTTTTAGCCTGTATTTGTTTAAATTTTGGCAAATGGGCACTAGGGCTGCAACTAACCATTATTTTTATTATCGATGAATCTGCAGATTATTTTCACAGTTCATCGTTTAGTCCATAAAATGTCAAAAATCATAAATGACAAAGAAAAGCAGCAAATCCTCACATTTGCAAAGCTGGAACCAGCAAAGGTTTGACATTTCTTTCAAAAGGACTGAAACGATTAGTCAACTATCAAAATAGTTAGCCATCGATTAATTGACTAGTCGATGCAAGGGGTCGTTTATTCACGATAGATAAAGATACTGATGTCCTCAGAAAATGTAAGTTGCACCGAATGTCTAAGAAGTCAGAGAAGAAGTAGCTTAAATACCTTAATTACATCCATGAGCTGTGTGTCACAGCCACTGTTGCTGCAACTGCTGACCCTTTCACCTCACACAGTCTTTGCCTACCGTCTCTCTCTTCACACCTCCCCTTCAAACCTGCCCCTGGGGAGGCGTGTTCACAGTTTGAAAACCTCTGCTCTAGACAAAAAAACAAACAAAAATCTTTGCCTTGTACACACCCCTGAGGTATAATTCAAGTTTCTTCATTTCTCATGACCGTCACAGATGTTGGAAGTCCATATACCGTATGAAACAAGTTTATACGTAAGATTAATGTTATATAAGGAGGGCTGCCTCGAATCGGTATCAAACACTCAATCTTGCGATCTTACAGGGAAAGCTGACTTTTAACAGGGCGTAACCACATAACCAGCAAGTGATCCCTGACACGCAGAGCAGAAAATCACATTTTGTTGAGGAACAATTGATTTGTCTAAAACAAATCTTCCAGGTCAGAAATGTGAACATTATTAGTGGCAGGAGGTCTTGCAGAACGTAAGGATGTATAGTGTGTGTACAAAGTGTTTGAAGGAAGAGAGAATCTAAGTTTAAAATACGGGAGTGGGAAGAGACTGAGCTCCTGCAGATTGTACTGCAGTCAATGAGAGCACGGCAGCACCTTCCCTATCAAATTGCGAACTGTTTCCAGCTCTCACACTAATGACTGCACAGAACCTTTGCTGGGTTTTGGACTTAAATTTCTTGACCCTAATGACATGAATAAAGATCTTTCTCTTAGCTGTTCACAGTGTTAAGCAGTCACAGGCTGTTTCTTTCAATCAGTGGAGATATTTTACTTGCCACTTTCTACCACTCTTCCTTTACTCCTGAGAAAAATCACCTTTTCTCAATTGTAGCAGAAACATTTGCTTGCTGCTCTTTAGTCCCATTTTTATTCACTTATAGTTAATTCTGTTAACTCTGTTTGTTTGTAATGAAATCAAGCTAAATTGACTGATTGTGCATGACCAGATCAAATACTTGAGTGTAGTGTGTGCACTCTTTCCTACTTAAATCTGCTGCGCATATGTCTCACATCACTCATCGGAGATGCCCCTCTGGCTGCCTTTACAACTGAAATTATGCACACACCACTTGAAATTCAGTTTTAGTCCCCAGCAAGCAAACACAAAACAATTTTCACAGTTACCCTTTACACACACCTCTACACTGCTACTTATGGTGGAGAGGAGGCTGTGTGGCTCAGGTCCTGTTTGGTGATACCTGCATTCCTCATATATGTCTACAATCTATCTATAATTTTATCATGCCATAGTGTCCATACTGTCATTTTACTCTGCCCGTCTATGCTATACACAACATCTATTGCATGTCTGTCTGTACTTTTATTTTGTTTGTTTTCCCTTATCTGAATAGAGGATGTAAGGACAGAGGTTGTCGTGTGCTATACAGATTGTAAAGCCCCTGGAGGCAAATTTGTGATTTGTAATATAGTTCTATATAAATAAAATGGATGTCACTCTGGACCGTTACCAGTGACACACGAATCTCTATGGCAGCAACCTGCACATAAGCAAGGCAAGGCAGCTTTATTTATTTAGCACATTTCAAACACAGAGGCAATTCAAAGTGATTTACACAGGCAAGGAAAAACATTAAAATTACATTCAACACAATAAGAATAAAATCAATTAAGATAAAATAAAATAAAATTTTAAAATGAGATAAAATACATAAAATCAAATAAAATGAAAAAAAATACAGTGACAGTGCAGTAAAAAGATGTAAGTTGCCAATGCAACAAAGGATATAAAAGTGCATTAGAGAAACCAGTCATGCAGATGCACTGGAGAACAGCAGAGTTTTTAATTTCGTTTTGAAAGCGGCTAAAGTTGGGGCG
>LKNJ01005339.1:3666-30125 GCA_002120245.1 Maccullochella peelii
GGACACCCTGGCCCCATTCCCAGCCCTCGACGGTGGTATATGGCGCATAGGCTAGCGCCGGCGGCTTAGCCCTCAGAGGCGCCCCCCAATCCTTTTGGGCACGACCAAACACCGACGTCAGCTTGGGAACCGTAACACAGGGCCGGGGCCTTACCTTGGGCTGACCGAGCAGGCCCATGGTAATATCGACCATGGGAGCCTTGGCAGGCTGCTGTGGAGGCAGAGGACTCTCCAGCCTATCCGCCGCTGAATCCTAGCAGATCATCGAGCGGGTACCGATGTCCCACCGGTATGCCGTCCTCACCAGACTCTGTGAAGAGTGTGGCAGGGTCCTCTTCCTCAAACACCCACCGCTCATCGTCCTCATCATAATCCGCCCAGGATTTGCGGCGAGCCGGCGCCCCCTGCACGGCTAGACCTGAGCTAGCGTGGAGAGAGCGCCATGACTCGAAGAAGCGGCCCCGACGTTCACACTCCTCCCGGGGGAGCGTGAGACAATCGAGGCACGTCTGCAACTCACCTTGGTGCTGGGGGCCCAAACACATGAAGCACGTGTTGTGGCCGTCCTCCGCTACCATAGATGCCGCACAAGAAAAACAGACCTTGGGCGAAGTCATATTCCCAACTACTTTTGGACTGAAACTCAGCTGAAGTGAAAAGGGAGACGAGCAAGGTATGGACCAGGTGTCTTATAGGGGAGGAGCTACCCCCGGGGGCGGTGAGTACATGGACTTGGATCAGCTGACGAGGCAGAGCCTCGAGGGGATAAACCAATAGCGAAGCCCGTTAGAGGGCAGAGCACGAAATAGAAGCTGCTGTACAGATGTAACTGTGTTGTCTTACTAATAATCAATAGTCGACGATGAGGTGAGTAAACTGACAGGAAGTGGTATTTTCTGGTTCTTATTGTGATCGCTGCTGTAGTTCTTCAGGTTTAAGACATGCACTGTAAAATCACTGATGTGTAGAACAGACATTTTTTATTAGTGCATTTACAGCTTTTAATGAACGTAGCTTCCAATTTCTGCAGCTCTTGACTTGCTGTCTTTAATGACATCACTGTACATCAACCAATCAGATCCAGTGTCTTAACGCTGCAGTTCCTCTAATTCAATTCAATTCAATTCAGTTTTATTAATATAGCGCCATATCATAACAACGTTATCTCAGGGCACTTTGTCATAAAGAGCAGGTCTAGACCGACTCCTTATGTGTACAGAGACCCAACAATTCCCACCAAGAGCAAGCACAAGCAACAGTGGCAAGGAAAAACTCCCTTTTAACAGGCAGAAACCTCGAGCAGAACCAGGCTCTGGGTGGGCGGTCATCTGCCTCGACCGGTTGGGTTGAGAGAGAGGGGAGGGAGNCTATGGGAAATGTAGTTACATTAACCAATTGAGAACAAATTACTTTTGTTGTTCTGCTGGTCAATATGTAATTGAAGTGCAACTGAATAACGAACACATCCATACTGTTATTTCACAATGCTTCAGTTTCAATGTATTTACATAGGCCTATGCTATGGTTACTTATGTATTTTCTGAAGATACTGTAACTTACCAGATGCTACCACGAGCATTTTGTGATTACCTCGGGAAGTGATTGGTTAATGTATTTCCTATGTTGAGAAGAGAATAAATCCTGCGGTCGAGCTGAACGCAAGCTAACGTTTGTGCCTCTTTGTTTCTACATACAGCTGCAGGGTTTGTGAACACACCCTTCCCTGGCACCCACCAGGTCAGGGGGGTAACACATCCAACAAGTTTTTGAAAAAGACAATACAGCAATCACACAGTCTTCACACAGTGATTGGTCAGGTATGTGGAGTTCAGAAAGAAGGCAGCATTTGAAATTCTCTGTTAAGTTCTCTTCTTTTGTTCTTCACATCAACTACGTTTTTTTTTTTTCTTTGTGTGAACAACTCAGTGCAACACCATGACTTTGACGAGGGTGAGCTGTTATCCCTGTTTGTATGATTCATCGTATTAAGACACCCAGAAGTTCACAGTTCTTGGAGCAAGATGGACGCTGCCAGCAGGAGGCTATGACGGCAGGCTTTTCATCCCGCTTTCGAGTATGGCCACTCATAACAGGTAAAAACGAGAGATAGAGAGAGAGAGAGCATGAGGAAAACGAACATGCAGTAGCACAGCGCAGTTCAGTTCTACATACAGATGTAAAGCAGCAGTAGTGGAAATAGTATTAATGTTAATACAAATAAAAGTAATAGCAATGTGGTAGTAGTAATACTAATAATAAGTCCAAAAACAACAATAACAGCAGCGGCTGCCGAGTAGCAGCACGGGGGCAGTGGATGGCCCGCATCACAGATCCAGGCTCCGCAACCTCAGATCACGACTCCGTAGCTCCGCAACCTCAGATCACGACTCTGTAGCTCCGCAACCTCAGATCAAAACTCCGTAGCTCCGCAACCACCGATCCATACTCCGCAGCTCTGCAACCACAGGTCAAGACTCCGCAGCTCCGGAGGCAGAAAACACTCGGAGAAAGCAATAGAAGGAAAGCGAGAAAGAGGAGAGAGAGCAACAGAAGGATAGATAGAAAGAGGAGAGAAAGGGAAGCAGTTGAGTTAGTAACAAGCATTAGTGTGATAAGAGTACATACAGATGGAGAGGGAGAGGAGGAGAGAGGAGCTCAGTGCATCATAGGATGATGACCTCTAATGACCACTAGACACTGGTTTCAAGGAAAAGTTTCAGACATCAGAAGAAGACGGTGGATTATTGATTCTGTGTTCAGTAAACTGATGATGAGCTCAGCTCAGCGAACAATGCTCCCGACCGACACACTGATGTTTTTATTACGATTCTCTTGTGTTAGCACTGCTAAAACGATTGCTCTTCATCCTCACTGCATGTTTCAGTGTTAATAAATTGTTAATAAATAAAGGTTATTTAAAGGTTATTTGAACGTCTTTTCTCTGTTTTCAGGATGAAGAAAAATATAAAATATAATTATTTAGGACCAAGAACCAAAGATGGAATCATGGACTTTGCTAACCGAGTTGGAGGGTGAGTAAACAATCAATATTACCTAATGTTACCTGATGTTATCTGATGTTACCTAATGTTACCTAATGTTATCTAATGTTATCTGATGTTATCTGATGTTACCTGATGTTATCTAATGTCACCTAATGTTATCTAATGTTACCTAATGTTACCTAATGTTATCTAATGTGTCCCTCTGTGCAGGCTAATAATAATATGACGCACATAAAATGAAAATACAGTTAAAACACAGATTTACAGACCTGTGTGTTTTCATTATGTTTTATTTGTTTCAGAATAAAATATATTTATAAAACGTATTGTTTAGGTGTGCATGTTGTATTGTATGTATTGTATTAAGGGCAGAGAGTTACAGCAGCTTCTCTTGATACTTTCATGTCGTTCAGGCCGTTGGTTCGAACTCTGAGCAGCCTGCCGCTTTTCCAACATGCCATGAACCGCCACGATGTCATGTTTGTTTACGTTGGAGCCACATCACTACTGAAGGTACACACACACACACACACACACACACACACACACACACACACACACACACACACACACACACACACACACACACGGGTGACCTTTGATGTGTTTTCAGGGAAACTACACGTCAGCAGCAGAAGAGCTGATTGTCCACACCTACTTCTTCTCTGCTACCAAAGACGTCCTGCCGAAGGTTAGTAGATGTCTGTAGATGACCGTAGATGTCTTTAGATGTCGGTAGATGTCGGTAGATGTCTGTAGATGACGGTAGATGTTGGTAGATGTCTTTAGATGTCGGTAGATGTCTGTAATGACGTAGATGTCTTTAGAAGAGGGTAGATGATGGTAGATGTCTGTAGATGTCGGTAGATGTCTGTAGATGACAGTAGATGTTGGTAGATGTCTGTAGATGACGTAGATGTCTTTAGAAGAGGGTAGATGATGGTAGATGTCGGTAGATGACGGTAGATGTCTTTAGATGTCGGTAGATGTCTGTAGATGACGGTAGATGTCGGTAGATGACGTAGATGTCTTTAGAAGAGGGTGGATGATGGTAGATGTCGGTAGATGTCTGTAGATGACGGTAGATGATAGTAAAGTAGAGCAGTAGCAACCACTGCAGTAGTTCAGAAGGATGCAGATCTACCTGTCTGTAGACCTGCACTCATGATGTGTTTGGTGTTTCTGGTTTAACTCAGTCTGTGTTTCCAGGCCGTCTCCCTGCCCTCTCTGCCGGCTGTGGTGGTTTTTAAAGATGGAACCTACTTCACCTTCAGCGGTGAGACAGGAAACTGACCTCTCACCTGTGACTTCTGATCAACTGATTCAACTTTACGTGACTCTACATTATTTTTGTTAGGAGCCATCTGTCTGTAAATACTGACAAGTACAACTGATGTTGCCATGACAACGGGACATGGCGACAGTCTGAACACAAACTAAAAAAGGTTTAAAGTTCCTGAAGGAAACTGAAGTGGGCTCACACTGAAAATGACAGGTGTAAACAATGTAAACAGGTTAAAATGTCTTCAAATGTTTGCATGTATTTGAAGTGAAAAAGCTGAACGTTTCAAGTTTAATCCATGTAGGCAGTTGAAGTGTCAGGTTGTATGTATGTCAAAAACTGAAAGCAGTTGAACTGTCAGTTTATGGGAAGGAGCCAAATGCAGGTGAAGGGTGAAGTGTCAGCTGAAGAATATGTAGTATATATAGTGAAAGCAGCTGATATGTTAGTCAGTGTCTACGCACTGAAAGCAGTCAACAAAGAGATGAAAGTAATTAAAATGTCAACGTGTGGAAACTGTGGCCGTAGAGAGAGTTTTACAATCCATTAATTATGCCTTAAAATCCCATTAAATACCTTAATTACATGATTACTAAACATGTTTTAAGATAAAGAATTAAGAGAGTCTGTTTAAACGTCTCTCCTCAGGCGGTCCAACTGGCCTTCAGGTAAACATGTGGAACCAAGTGATTTTAAACTTTCAGTTCTGGTTTTAAAGAGATTTAATGTTGTGTTTCAGAGGAAGCTGACGGTGATCTGAAGTCATGGATCAACAGAGAACGTTTCCCAAACTACTTCAAGATCGATAGCTACACTCTGTACACCATGGGAGAGTCAGGTAACATCAGTACAGCCTGGTGGCCCATCCTCAGGTAAACAGGGCAGAGAGGCAGCAACTGTAAGAAATGAAGGGATTCTCATTAACTGAACTTTTATTGTGAAAACCTCCCGTCAGTGTGGCAGTAGAAGAAGGTCAGTGATCTGCTCAGAGCTGGAAACATGATTCCAGTTACAATTTTATGAAGTTTTATTTTTCAGTGGCGGTCTATGAGAGTGTCCATAAAAGCATCAATATCTTATATATATACAATGTATGTACAAAGAAATCATTCTTGGTACATGCATTCCCCTGGGCATGTGCTCAACATATTAAAACATGTTGCCCATAGCGCCACCATGTGACCAGTTATAAAGCTCTTATTGTGTATATTTTTCAGACTCATTTACTCCCACAGTCAGATACTTACAGGTAGAAACTTACTTACTTTATTTCATTAATATTTCTACTTATTGCTAAATATTCATTTTATATTTGTTTTGTTATTACATATTTATTCTTTTATAAAGCACTATGTACGTAGCTGCTGAACGACGTCTGTCTGTTTAATAAAGAGAAATAAAGTTTTGGAGGTTTTCTCATTCACTTCAATACAGTCAGTTTGATCACAGCAGCATCTAGTGGACGTCAGAGGAACTGCAGCTGCAGCTCTGAGGCTGCTGATTGGTTCATGTGAAGTAACTCCGCCTCTCTCCTTCAGGTAAACTGGTGGTGTTGGTGCTGGTGGAGGAGAGGAGTCTGTGTGAGGAAGGTCTGAGGTAAGACTGCGTCCAACGTCCATCGTTAAAATAACACTGACATCATCTGTTTGATCTGACCCTCCTGCCACCTGTTTCCTGTTACCTGTTTCCTGTTACCTGTTCAGGTATAAACGCCTTGTGGAGAAAGTGGCTGCAGACTACAGAGAGATCTACAGCAGGTCAGGGTCTCACAGGACACAACAATCCAACATATTTACTCTGAGACAAAGAAGGAACAGCAAAAACCTGCAACTGACTGTCTGCCTGCCTGCCTGTCTGCCTGTCTGTCTGTCTGACTACCTGTCTGTCTGACTACCTGTCTGTCTGTCTGCCTGACTACCTGTCTGTCTGTCTGTCTGTCTCTCTGTCTGTCTGACTACCTGCCTGTCTCTCTGCCTGTCTGTCTGACTACCTGTCTCTCTGCCTGTCTGTCAGAAACTTCCACTTTGGTTTCATGGAGGGGAGTGGCTACATTAACGGGCTTGTGATGGGGTAAGTTTGTGTTTAAAGTCACTGATTAAAAACAAAAACAGACTCAACTAGCTAACTAGCCGTTAGCTCCTCTAGTTAACGTCTCTGCTCGTTAACGACGTTACTGACGGGAGAAGTTGAAGTGAACTCGGTAGACTTACAGACACCAGATGATTCAGTATGTGGAAGTGAATGTGGATCCGTTTTTTACAGTGTGTTTGTGTTTGGTTTGTTGTTGTCAGTGAGGTGACTGTGCCCTCCTTCATTGTGGTTAATCTGTCCAATGACGGCTACTACCTGCCACCGGGTGCCGTGGAGACGGAGCGCCATCTGCTGGACTTCCTGAATGGGGTTCTGGACGGCAGCATTCAGGTGAGTCCGGCCTCCAGATTCACCTGGAGGACGATGGAGAGATTCAACAGCTCCGTTTGATTATTTCTGAAATATGAATCTGTGGTTTGTTTCGTCTGTCAGTGTCGGGGAGGAAACGGTATCCATCAGCAAGTCAGGCGTCTCATTTACGACACCAAAGTCACACTGACGGTAAGTCCTGTCATCATCAGTCCTGTTTCTACCTGAGTGTCCGTCTCAGTGACCTCTGACCTCTCTGTCCTCTGTCTGTCCGTCCAGCCGGTGTTCAGCCAGGCTCCGCTGCTCGGCTGCTTCCTGGTCTGCTTTCCGCTCGCCATTGCAGCCGTCTTCTGCTACCTCTGCTGTAAGGCCCAACCCACCATGAGGGACGACGATGACGACGATGAAGGCGTTGCGCTGTTAGCTCCGTCGCTGCAGCGCCACAAAAAACTGACCCACAAAAAGTCAGACTGATGAGGAGGATCAGTAGTCAACTAAAACTGATCCAGAAGCTTTACTATCCATCACAACACGACGTCATCTCTGACCGGTCTCTGTGAAATGAAATAAAAACAGTGCACACACTCTGTTTTAATGACGACTCTAATGGTTCTTAATGTTTCTGGTGGATCCTGTTCTGCTTGGCGGGGATTTAATCTGGTAAATGACCCTTTGTTGGATGGCTCAGGTCGTCCCCGTCCAGCAGAGCATGCTCAGTTCAGAGATCCACAACATCCTGATATCAGACCACCCGGACCCACTGCACTCTGCCTATTTTCATTTACATCAAACTAAACAGGAAGTTCAACAACATGCTTTTATGGGCTGAGAAATGTGTGTCATTGACAAAGGACAGAAGAGCAGAATCTTTTGAGATAAACTTGAATTGTGTTTCATCAATACAGACAGTCTGGGAGGCTCTGACAGGGAGGTGTAGAGGGTGGCACGTGAGTTCACTGCACAGCAACAAGAAAAATAAGCTCATGTTGAACTGAAAAATATTATGTAAACAAAGTTTTGAGTCTGGGGACAAAGATCACGTGATCTGCAGTGGATCTGTAACATGTAACTCATCCGGACGCCATGCTGCTCATAATGTGAGACAGCCAGCTGTTGCAGCGCTCTCATCAGGGGTACTTCAAATGAATGTACTCCCCAGATTAGCCTTCAGTAATGGTTTGATGAGATTAGCAAACTATTTTCAGTTAAAAGGCCTAAAATCAGCCTAAACAACAAGCTGTTCGGAACAAAGGTGCGTTAGGGAACACTATGGTGTGTATCACAAATGCAGGTAGCTGGAGAAGAAGATTGTTTCCCAAAATAACAAACATGCTTTCTTCTGGTATCACCCTAAATATGATGAGCGCATCAAAAGCCCTTTAACTCTGTTTTGGTGTGAAGTGGTCTTAGGTCTTCCAGTTGGTAGTAAACCTCTTTTTAATGACATCTGGCAAAATAAAATATTGCTGAGCTGGGTCCGTTACTCAGGGGAACAGGTGAGATAGCTGATTTGTTCCATTAGCAAGCCAAAGTGAAGTGGTGAGCTAAGTGGATAACATGTTAGAACAGCAAACCTGAAAAAGGTGTGTCCTTGAATTTTCCCCTTAATTAAAAATCATGTCCTTTTAAGCTATAAATGGGATGGTTTCCATGTTTTGGTAATTTTTAAGAGGTTTTAATTGTAAATATTTGACAAATCTATCAATGATGAGTTTAACATGTTATTAAGGTTCAGAGAATTTGGTTTACGTTTAAATTTAAATTTAAATTTAAATCTTAATTTAAAAATTAAGGTCCTTTTAAGGAATACATTAAGGGGTGGTTTTCGGGTTATTTGGTCCATTTTAATGAGGCTTTTACCTCTTACAACCGTGCATATAATCATTTAAAATACCATAATATGTTACAATCCATTGATTTATACATTCATTATTAAAATACCTTATTTATCTCATCGTTAATGGGTAAATTAATGTGACTTTAAGGTAAACTATCCAGTTTCATAAGAAAGTCTGAACAGCGGTGCGGGGGGCTCTTATTTTGGAGGTCAGTCAGTCAGACCGGATGTTGCCGTAAAGCTGGGGTGCTAACAGCTAGCAGCTAGTTAACTGAGATAAAGTACCTCCCCGGCCCGTTAATAAGCCGACAGACAGCAGCTCCGCGCGGACGGTGACCTTCAGCTTTCTCTCATGTTGGTGCTCGACTGAAGAAGCTTCTGGAAGCTGCTCGTGCACGCGCACAGTCTCCATGGCTACGGAAGAGTTCTACGAGGTGACGCGAGCTAATGCTAACATGCTAACGGTAGCAGAGTTAACTTTATCAAGTTTCGGAACTGAGGAGGTGCTGAACAACCAAAAAGTGGGATGAACTGGTTAGTTAGCAGCTTGTTGACTCGTTAAAGTGAGTCAGCTGGATGTTTTAGGCCCAGTTAAAAACTACAGGCTCAGTTAGCTTCTGTCAGTAGCCAGTGGAATTAGCTTCGGTAAGTAGCCAGCGGAGTTAGCTCAGTGACGGTAACACGTTGTAGCAGCAAGATGCTGAGAGGAAACATCATATTCTCATATTATAAAACTTTGATCAAACTCTGGATGAACCACACACTTATCAATATTGTGTTCGTATATTTAATTAGGGCACTCCAAAGTAAGGCTTCACACAACTAGTTCCAAACCATCAATCAGTTCAATTGATCCACAAAAAAAAACTATTTTGATTATCAATCTATCTCTGAAGTTATTTATCACATAAAAGTAAAATAAAAAGTTGGCTGTCAGATGATTGATTAGTCATATGATTGATCAGTCTTGCATGTTAAAATCAAACGCGTGTCTGAGTGAAGCTGGTCTCGTAGACCGAGTTCTGGTCTGAAGGGTTTAACAGGTTCATCCAGGTAACTGACCTGCTGCTGCTGCTTCCCTCCTGCAGGTGGAAAGGATCGTGGATAAGAGGAAGAATAAGAAGGGGAAGGTGGAGTACCTGGTCAGGTGGAGAGGTTACGGTTCAGAAGGGGACACCTGGGAGCCTGAGAGTCACCTGTCCACCTGTATGATCTACGTCCACGACTTTAACCGTCAGTACTCCGAGCGACAGAGAGACAACACGTTACTGCGCTCCACCCGCAGCTCGCCCAGCCACCACTGCAGCCCCACCCACAGACCGCCCTGCAGGCCGCCGCCCACCGCCGCTCGCAGTGACATCAGCAGTGACATCAGCAGAAGTTTAACTGGAGACTGTGATCAGGTGAAACCTGCTCTCGGCCCATCTCACCTGCCCCCCGCCGGACTGACCCGTCTGGCCTCCGTCAGCTCCCAGCAGCCCTCGCTGGCCGGCAGGTTCAGCAGCGGTCTGATGTTGGCGTCTCTGGCCGGCTCGGCACGTCGCAGCATGGACCTGTCCAAGACCAGCATCAAGATCCTGGTTCCTAAAAGTCCGATGAACAGCCGTCTGGACTCGGAGGAGTCTCCCAGCGAGGCGGCTCACAGTCTGGAGGCCGGAGCTCAGGAGGCCCACCTGGTCCCACCTGAGGTCGCCCTGCTGGAGAAACCTGCAGGAGTCCAGCTGGGACCCGGAGACGAGAGGGCCCGTATGGGGACGAGACCCCGCAGCCAAAACCCCCTGCCCCCGCCCCGAGTACCCGTCACACCTGCTGCCATGCGCTCCCTAGGCGGCACAGGTAAGGTCAAGGGTCAAACAGCATTTTACCAAATCTGAATCCAGGGTCTCCGTGACCACCAGGTACACCAGTGTAGGAAATGAAAAATATATTTGGGGGGCAACTTTTGCCCCAACTGTCTAAAAATTTCCAAAATTTTGGGGCAAAAAAACTAGTAATTAGTGCATAAAGTTGCTGTTTTAATGTGAAATGAAGCGTTACAGAAATCTCCAGCTGCATGAGTGAATAAAAGCATCCTGTTCCGAACAGCAGCGATACAGCTTCTAATAAATATGGTGGATGGGGAGATTTTAAAATTTCATCGGGGGAATTGATCAGGATGCATTATTATTCATCAGCATCCAATCACTTATATCATTAATATCGTTTATAATCGATTATCAGTGTGTTTTCGTGCCAGATTCGGTCGGGGCGGGCAGAAATAATAGAACAGCCGCTGAAACTCGGCAGAGCGTAAGCCGGCCGCGGAGCTCGGTAGCGGGTCCGCTTCCTGTCTGAACCCGGCGTCATTTGCTGGGGTGGCGTTGGTAATGAGCTGGGATTGCTTTGTTCGGTAACAGTTGGAGCTTTTTTAACGAGATACCGGTCCGTCGCAGCAGCCAACTTCACTGCAGGTGCAGGACCTACCTGGAGAGGTATTGGATGTATTTGATTCGCCGACACGCCACCTTGCCTGATGATGTCACACATCACACTGTGTTTCAGTGAAGGTTCTGGATCCTTTAAGTAACAGAGAAAGTTAATGTGCTGATGTCCAGCTGTTTTAAATCAGTGTATTAACTGGGAACGGACCTGAGAATAACTTTATCTCCAGCTGGAGGACGAATAGATGAGTTAAAGATATTTGTCTCTTCTCAGCGGCTCTCTGATGTTATGACGATAAAAGTCTGACGATCTGCGTTCTTCATTCTGTCTCCTCCAGGTAACTCAGCGTTGATGGAGGCTGTCGCTGCCAACGTGATGCCAGGTGTGCAGATTACTGCTGCCGGGGCGACCAGCGCAACAGGGAAACGTCGTCTGGAGGAACGTTCTGCTTTCGACAAACGTTTGAGGTTCAGCGTTCGACAAACGGAGAGCGCTTACCGTTACCGCGACATCGTGGTGAAGAAACAAGATGGCTTCACCCACATCCTGCTGTCGACCAAGAGCTCCGAGAACAACACGCTCAATCCTGAGGTGAGGCCACGTCCCCCACAAACTTGATCTGATCAGACACACCTGACGTGGTGTTGACGCAGGACTGTTGTCATGGTTACTGATGTCTGCAGGCATCTTGTCCCACTTCCCCCTCATCAGGTGATGAAGGAGATCCAGAGCGCCATGGCGACGGCAGCATCAGATGACAGTAAGCTGGTGTTACTCGGCGCCGTCGGCAGCGTCTTCTGCTGCGGTCTCGACTTCCTGTATTTCATCAGACGTCTGACGGACGACAGGAAGAAAGAGAGCATCAAGATGGCCGAAACCATCAGGTAACGCCCGCTGGACAAGCAAGGTTGCGCCATGTTCATGGCAGCCCTGTTTGATGTCATCAGTTAGTAAGTGCAGTCAGTAAGCGTTGACCTCTGTCTCCTCTCCTTCAGGACCTTTGTCAATACCTTCATCCAGTTCAGGAAGCCGATCGTGGCGGCGGTGAATGGGCCGGCGCTCGGCCTTGGCGCTGCCATCTTGCCGCTCTGCGATGTGGTGTGGGCCAATGAGAAGGCTTGGTTCCAGACGCCATACATGTCCTATGGCCAGACACCCGACGCCTGCTCATCCTTCACCTTCCCCCGCATCATGGGCCTCGCCTCTGTTAGTCCGCCAGTTAAAACCTTCCGTCCTGTTCCAGGCTAAGTTTAAACGTTCCGTCCTTAGAGTGTTCTGTTCTGTTCCAGGCTAACGAGCTGCTGCTGAGTGGCAGGAAGTTGACAGCTCAGGAGGCGTGTTCTAAAGGTTTGGTGTCTCAGGTTCTCTGGCCGGGAACCTTCACACAGGAAGTGATGCTGCGAATCAAAGAGCTGGTGACGGTCGACTCACTGGTCCGTATGCAGGATATTATACAGGAAATACTGTATATACACACTGTGACCTCTGGTTATATGTTTTAAATGTCAGTCAGTCATTTCTCATCTGATGTGTTCTTCACCATCTGTGGCGATGGTGGTTCCACTTCCTGTCCTGTAGGTTCTGCGGGAGTCTAAAGCCCTGATGAGGAACACCAGCCGCAGTGCTCTGGAGCAAGCTAATGAGCGCGAGTGTGAAGCCCTGAAGAGAGTTTGGGGCTCATCGCAGGGAACCGACTCCATCCTGCAGTACCTGCAGAGGAGAACCGAGCTCTGCTAGAACCTGAACCAGGAACGGTAGCAAGACTGATCCCTTGACTCAGCAGCTCTGAGATGGACAGGAAACACTGAATGTTTCTTTCTTTTGTTGTAAACATTTAAGTTATACTTTCAGCAGAACGTTGATTTCAAACAGTCTGAGGTTTTTTTAAATCCCCTCCACAGTCCGATCAGTTCACTGTAATCTCACTGTGGGGTTCCACATGGTTCCACTCTGGGTCTTCTGTTGTTCAGCTTTACATGCTTCCTTTGGGTGATAACTTCAGCAAACATGGGTTATGTGTTCGTGACTGTTGCACCTGTCAGACTGAACTGAGGATAACAATACCTGTGGCAGTTTGAAAAGAACCTGAATAGACCATCTCAGGGTTTAAACAGCTCCTGAAATCAGACTGAATGTTTACTGTGTATTTTTATATGGTAACTACTCGGTGACGACGACTTAAAACAGCAGATTTCCAATGGGAGATCTGCACAGTCTTTTGATGAAGAAATTGACCTGTTCTTAGCTAGGTTAGCAGTTCCCCCCGCTTTCAGTCTTTGTGCTAAGCTAGGCTAACAGTCCTCAAACTCCATCTGTACTGGACACACGGAGATCAAACTGAAACATCTGACTGACAGAGAACCCGAGCATTTACAACATGTTGGACCATTCCTTTGAATGGAGGTGACCTCTGACCTTCACCCAGAATTCCCTCTGATAAATTTCTACATGGAGGAAGAAACAGGAAGTGGAGGCTGAGCAGAAACGGGATATGAACTAACAGTGACCTTCATGTTTCCTCCAGCGGACTTGGTTAATGTTTTTTTAAATGGAGGAGATCATCAGACGATGTTCACAGATGTTCTATTGGAGTCCACACCTGCAGCTCCTCAGTCTGTCCTCTGTCACATGTTAATGACGAGATGATGTTTCCTCTAGCGCCACCATCAGGACAAAGTGTACCTGTTTATCTCCACTGATAAATCATCAGGATGTAATGAGCCGTGCAGCCTGCACGGGGCACTGACAGGACTCTGACTGCAATCTAATGTGTGTATGATCATGCAGCAGGTTTACAGTGATGAATTATGGGTAACTACTGACACCTGAGAGGTGAGAGATGACGGACTGAGGTGCTGCAGTGTGTGGGCGTGGCCTGTCAATCATGTGATCATGTGTCCAGGTGAGCAGACTGAACTGTGAGTCCAGGGTCTGAGCAGGACCAGGGTCTGAGCAGGATGTTGTCTGTTTGTGTTATTTCATATAAAACACTTTCTGAACTGATTCAGTCATTTTTTGATCAACACGTGTGCTCTGTAAATCACTTCCTGTGTTCTGAGATAAAACCACAAACCAAGAGGGAGACATTTATATTTGATATTGTTTGGTTTCATTAAAGGGGGATTTCACCGCTGGAAAGATGTCTTTTCATAAACCTGGGCTGTCTGCAGCAGAAAGAAACGCAGATATTTTTGAAGTTGTCCAGAGACAACAGAGAGGGCGGTGGTATGGCATGTAGTCTCCTTTAGCCATTTGTGGGCAACCTCCATTTTTAAGACGCATAAAAGCTTCAGAACTGATGAGTGGGATTTACTGACGGATTTCATGTCGCAGAATAAAACGCTAGTGTTAACCACAGACCTCAGGCATCAAACCAAAAACCTGTTCAAGAAACCCACTGACTTCCAGACGAGGGAGCAGGAGGAGCTAATGTGCTAACTCATTTCTGGGTTTCAGGACTCTATTCCCTTCCTTCAAAAGGTAGAAAACCTACACCCAGAATGCACTGGGCTCGTTGCCTGAGCTCCTACCAGCAGCCGCTCAGAGCTAAACTGTTAGCACAGCCGGGTAACAAACTGGGCCAGCGTATGTGCTAAGCTAGTCTCATAAAAAATGTGTATTGTATGTTTTCACACTGTAACGTCGCTGTGTTAGCAGCACCGGCTGTCCCTGGCTCTGATGGTTACCGTTACAAAGCAGGAAATACAACCGTTCAGTAAACAAATGTACAGTAAAACAAGAAGCTGCTGCTCGTGTTTGTTTAATACAAAGAAACAAGAAATCAATAAGCACTTTTTATCTTTAGTCGACTTTTATTATCTCCTGCAGAAAAACTCAAACTGAATATACTTTTTCTACAAAGTATTTTTTCATAATGAGATTCATTATTAACTATTAAATGATTCTTATGTATTAAATAGTTACAGATATCAGCTGTGAGGAAAAAAAACCTTTTCAACCAAATTAAATATTTGTCAGTTTTCAGATCCGTCTCCTAAAACAATATTATCGCTACAAAACATGAGCTCAACCTGAGGGTCGGGGCCCCACAAAGGGTCACGAGAAGATGAACAGGAAGCAGAAACATAATTCTGTTTGAACTTCTGCTTTAGATCGAAATAATTGATCCTCAAAAACAGTTTGGAAATTAGTTTAACTCAAATTTTTCTTCTCTGAAATATCTGAATTTGAGACGTTTTAATCCAAACTGACCTGAAACAGGTTTATACAACAAAACAGGACAGGTGGTGTCATGGTGTCGTCATGGTGGACAGGTGGTGTCGTGGTGGACAAGTGGTGTCGTGGTGGTGTCATGGTGGACAGGTGTCGTGTGCTCCTGTAGCCAGGTGTAGGTGGTAGGTGTGGTCGTGGAACATCAGCAGACTGTAGAAGTTCTCTCCTCCTCTCAGGACGCCGTGTTCACTGCCCCCCCACGACACCGGACTGTCAACAAAACCATGAACTGTCAGCGACACCCAGGACTCCAACCGAGGCTGTTCCAGGTAACACCTGCAGGACAGGTGAGGACAGGATTCAGGTTTAAAGAGGAACTTCACTCAGCAGTGTTGAGATGTAATTTGCAATTGGAGAGAGAGTAGCACTAGAAATACTACTAGTACTACAAAAAGTACAAAGACAACAGAAAAGACTAAAGCCTCCTCAGGGGGGCGCCGGGGAGCTGAAGGGGAGGCAGAGATACCGCAGGAGGTTAATCTGAGTCTGAGACCTCCCTCCTCCTCCTCAGAGTCCTGAGTCAGACCTGAACCCACAGACCTGAAACTGAATCATTCAGGGAGACTTCCACGTCCCGAGGAGATCGTTGTCTCTGACGTCCGTCCAGAAAGAACAAAGTTTTTACCTTTTCTTCAGTATGACAGTGATCCAGTGATAGTTGCCATGGTTACACGGCAGTCAGGAGCTGCTGATGGAGACTCTGACTACATGGACACCGATACAGGCTGCAACAATAGGTTGTAGCTCACAGCTGGGGGAGGGCACAATAAACCCCTGGTTTAAAGTGAAAATACCCAAAATAACATCAGAGCCATGAGGAGGACAGACAGGAATGAGTTCTGACAGCTGCTTTCATTTTGTTAAAGGTCCGTGGCCAACGAATCTGTTATCGACTCTTTGATTCCTGATCTCTCAGGTCGTCTCTTCAGCCTCGTTCTGACTCTACAGATGTAAACAAACTGACTCAACATGGCCGACTTTGCTTAAACAAACTGACAGATGTAATATTAGTGACTAAGGTGTAACAAGTCTGTTTAAATATTGATCTTCTGTCCGTCATGTTAAAGTAAGAACTCGTGTTCTGTTTGATCTTACACCAGATTCTGAGACCTGCAGCAGAGCAGCAACCAGCTAACCTTCAGCTGTTCATGAGTCAGGACACCCTTTCAGCTCGGGAGAGCCTCGGAAGGGTCTTGGTGGTTCAGGTTTGTTAGTAAGGGAAATAAAAACAGGACTGATTTATTAAGAGACGTCTTCATTCCAACAAACAAACTACCTGAAAAGATTCAGAACTGGATTCAGATTTAAAAATGCAGGTTTGGGGTTCAGTAGCATTTTATGGAACCTGAATCCAGTTCTGAATATAAATCCTGTCGAGGGTCCCTGGTCTGATAGATGGTCGGAGGTCAGCTCACCTGATCTGGTGGATGAGTTGGTGGACGTCCTGAGGAAGCAGCAGGCCGCAGACAGAAACGCTCAGAGCTCGACTCACTGTTGTCTTTGGCTCCGGACAGACCAGCGAGGACAGGAAGCTGCTCGACGAGTTCTCGCTGAAACCACAGAAGAAGAGTCAACGGGAGGACACGTCACCTGGAGTACACAAGTGTAGTTGTTTACAGAGCAGGTAAAGTAAGACACGTTGTCATGGTGTCTGTCCTCTCACCAGCTGACGTGGGCGTCCACGGTGCCGAGCCACTCCAGGAAGCTGTGGGGGTCACGTGACTGCAGGTCAGAGGTCAGCAGAGCGGGGCAGGACAGGTCTGTCAGAGTGTGGTTGCTGATTTCAGGTCGGTGCTCCGACCAATCATAACGAGACAGGAGGGGCTGCAGAGAGGCTCTGCCCCCTACAGGACAGACAGCAGGGGATTATGGGTAATATACAGGGTAAATTCACCCCCCCCCCCGTTTTGGTGACCTCTAGTGGTTTATCTTCTTGCCCCACTGTGACATCACTGCTGGCTGAAGTCATCATTCATGCAACTTTAGGTCTGCTCAACATCCACCCCCGCAGCGACTCCACGCCCCCCCAGTTTGAGAACTGGTTTAATGACACTGAATTTTGGCTGACGTGTGTTTGTTTGTCAGTTACGACATCAGGATGTTGATGTGACGCTGTCTCAAATCGGAAACTGGTAATTACGATAACTGTTGTGACCGCAGCATCACCTTCAGGTGACAATAGGCGAACTCAACAAATGTCTTTTTGAACTCGTTTAAGAAAATAAACTTAATATTGATTATTTACAGTCTTATATGAACGTCCAGTACCATTAATATTATGCTGAAACAATATATAAATTAATTTGAATACATTTACAGCAAATATGTGAGTTAAAGGCACCTTAACCAACAAATCACGTGACACCACCGAGACCTGCCAAGCTACGTACGTTAGCTTTAGCATGATGTTAGCTGTGTTTTTATTCAGTTCAATTCAACGGCTTTATTGGCTTGAAAGTTTCAAAAACAATGTTGCCAGAGCATCTAAATATCTCACCTGGATGATGTGACAGCAGGAAGTCGCTCTTCAGTGGAAGTCGTGACTGCAGACCTGTGAGGAGTCTCTGGTAGCCCCGCCCACCAGGAACCATGCTGCTGTCAGTCAAATCTATAGATACAACTGTAAAAAATGAAATGTGACACATATATATATATATAGATATACATATATATACATATATATATATATGTATGTACACAGAGTATTCATTATACATAACATATTCATCATTATTATGTCGCTCAGACCGAATCTGCAGCTTGTTTTGTGGTTGAATCTGGACGGTTTCCCTTCAACTCCCAACAACTCAAAGGAGTCTTTATCTAGAGAGAGAGACAGATGACCTACAGACAGACGGAGAGAGAGATGGTCAGTCACAGAGACAGACAGACAGATAAAGAGAGACAGACAGTTACACAGACGACCTGCAAACAGACAAAGAGAGACAGTCAGACAGAGAGAGACAGACAGGCGTTTGAAAAGTGTCTCTTACAGTCACTCTGATTATTATTTATTCATTACACCTGTACATGGGAAATGATGACATCATCAGGTGTGGTCCTGATGACATCATCAGTGTTGTATATTTACCGTTTGGCATCAGAGCGACGCAGTTGTCTTCATCTATCCTGGTCCTGTACGACAAACCGTACACACTACCTAAACACACACACACACACACACACACACACACACACCACTTTCATATGTAAACTCACTTGTTGGTTCTTGTGAATGAAGTTTGGATAAAATGTTGAATAAACTGTAAATATTTCAGACTGTCTTCAGGTGCATCAGGTGTGTGTACAGGTGCATCAGGTGTGTGTTCAGGTGTGTGTACAGGTGCATCAGGTGTGTGTTCAGGTGTGTGTACAGGTGCATCAGGTGTGTGTATAGGTGCATCAGGTGTGTGTTCAGGTGTGTGTACAGGTGCATCAGGTGTGGGTTAAGGTGTGTGTACAGGTGCATCAGGTGTGGGTTCAGGTGCGTGTACAGGTGTGTGTTCAGGTGCATCAGGTGTGTGTTCAGGTGTGTGTACAGGTGCATCAGGTGTGTGTTCAGGTGCATCGGGTGTGTGTACAGGTGCATCAGGTGTTACCCTGGTACACGGCCGTCTCCAGAAAGTGTTTGTCCAGCAGTTCGTATATCGGCAGGTTCCTGATCAGGTAGAAACTGTTGAAACTGTTAAATGCAGTGTCCAGGTGAGAGGGGGCGGAGCTACACTCAGGCAGCAGCACAGACACCTGCACAGGTGAAACAACACATTCCTCAGCCTAAGTGACATTTCTGTTTATTATATTTTAACACACCTGTATTTGTTTGCAGTGCAGGTGTACAGACCACAGGTCACATGTTCTCTTGTTATTTTCTGTTCGGAATGATTCAGCAATATTTCAATAATAATACATTTTAATTTCAATCTTATTTTCTTTTTCAGGTGACTTTGTGAAATCTGATGCTTTTACTGTTTATTCATGTTACATAAAACAAAGACATAAATATTTATATTTTGTTATATAATTTATATTATACTGTGTTAATGTGTTATACTGTTTTATTACATTAAAATGTTATATATATATATAACAGTAAGTATTATTACTCCATAATATTACAGATTATTCTGAGCTGTTGTAGAAGGTTCCATGATGCTCTGAGCTCCTGTCTGTCTCTCTGTCTGTCTCTCTGTCTGTCTGTCTGTCTGTCTGTCTCTCTCACCGGTCGAGGCAGATGACCGCCCACCCAGAGCCTGGTTCTGGTTCTGCTAGAGGTTTCTGCTTGTTAAAAGGAGTTTTTCCTTGCCACTGTCTCCTAGTGCTGCTCTTGGAGGGAATTGTTGGGTCTCTGGAAACATAAAGAGTCGGTCTAGACCTGCTGTATATGGAAAAGAGTCCTGAGATTACTTTGTTATGATACATAAAAAAACTGAACTGAAAACTTGAGACAGTACTTCAGTATTAGTTTAATACTGAAGTACTGTGTGTATTTCTACTGCTTGCCTTTGTATAGTTTCTATTTTTATTTTCCCCCCGAGGATCAATAAATAAATCATTAATAAACAGATTATTTCGTCATATCTTATTTGTTTTGAATCCAGACTTTTATTTTGAAATCCGGTGCGCAGCACGTGTAAACTTGGTTTAATTTCTTTCTTTTTCCTCTGTTGGCACGTTAGCTGCTAACTCATCACGGTCCTGTTAGCTAACATGAGTCATACAGTTAGCTCAAGGCTAAGCTAACGATGAAAGCCGTTCCCTCTCCGTGTTAACGCGGATAACGCTAACATGCTAACGGTGTTACCTTGTAGTTGAAGTGCAGCTGCTCCACCTGTGAACTCAGTCGGTTCTTCTCATCCAGGAAATTGGATCGATCACAGACCAGCAGGGACCGAGGAGTCCGATCCAGATCACCAGACATCTTCATGAAAACTTTATTATAACTTTAGAACTTATTTAACACTGTTCTCTGAGCAGGGTGCTAACGGAGCTAACGGCGCTAACCCTCTACAACAAGCTTCCTGTGAGGGGTTTTCAACATAAAAGCTTCCGGCTGAGTCCACTTTCTGGAGAGATCACAACAACAAACAGACTCCATCAGTACGACAACAATAACAAAAATAACAACAACAACAACAACAATAATAATAATAATAATAATAATAATAATAATAATAATAATAATTTCTGTCTCCGGCAGGGGGCAGCACTGAATTGCAGTTCGCTAAAACTCCCTCGTCTGTGGCTGTAGTCACGTGTTCAGACCCGGTAGTGAGGAGAACACGCTGCTGTTTGAGGCGCACACTGAGCTGCTCTAACTCGGTTTCGGTCGGGACCGGGTTTAGATCTGGGTTTAGGTCTCTGTTGGTGTGTGACGTCATGTCGGTGGTCGGCTCAGTACCTGGACAGTTTGATGACGCAGAGGAGGACAGGTGAGACAGACTGTTCAGTGACTGATCAATATTCTGATAGTAGATGAAGTTTATTTAGTGAGAAAAGTACCTGAAGTATTTAAAGTAAAAGTACTCAGATCCTGTTTTCATACAAACATGATTTGATTATTTTATTTAAAAAGTTTGTACAGTGTGTGTGTGTGTGTTTGTGTGTGTTTGTTTGTGTGTGTGTGTGTTTGTGTGTGTTTGTGTGTGTGTGTGTGTGTGTGTGTGTGTGTGTGTGTGTGTGTGTGTGTGTGTGTGTTTGTTTGTTTGTTTGTTTGTTTGTTTGTGTTTGTTTGTGTTTGTGTTTGTGGTGTTTCTTATGTGAGGCATTATAATATACATATTTAGATAGAGACTTATTGTTATTGTGTCTGCAGACGTTAAACTGACGACAAACGCATGAAAAGAATTTAAAGGTTTTATAGAAACAAGCGGCAGCCATGTTGGATGTTTCTGACTCTTGTTTTGTTTTCTGCCGTCTGCAGCGTCCAATCAGATCTGTTAGCTGTACAGAATCGGATGAGTGATGTCACTCTGCAGCCTTCATTGGACCAGGAGGAGGAGGAGGAGGAGGAGGAGGAGGAGGATGATGAAGAGTGGGCGTGGCATTCAGCAGGAGGAGATCTGACTAAAAGATACAACCGGACGAGTCTCAGCTGTCAGGTCAGACACACACTGATCAATCTGACTGATTATTAATGAAAAGTCCAGACAGGAAGTGAACAGCAGGATGAAATCAGTTATGATATAAATACAGACTCAGTTCATCTCTTTGTCTGTTTGTTTTTATTGGTCAGTCCAACAGACAGAATCCGTCCAATAAGACGCTGCCGTCAACTCCGTCTGATAAAGCTCTGAGGAAATATGAACACAAGATCAACCTGGGTAACACACACACTGTAACACACACACACACACACACGCACTGTAACACACACACACACACACACACGCACTGTAACACACACACACTGTAACACACACATTGTAACACACGCACACATTGTAACACACACACACGCACTGTAACACACGCACACACTGTAACACACACACGCACTGTAACACACACGCACACACTGTAACACACACGCACTGTAACACACACACACACTGTAACACACGCACTGTAACACACACACGCACTGTAACACACACACGCACTGTAACACACACACACTGTAACACACACGCACTGTAACACACACGCACTGTAACACACACACACTGTAACACACACATTGTAACACACACACGCGCACTGTAACACACACACACACACACTGTAACACACATACACACACTGTAACGCACACACACTGTAACACACACACACTGTAACACACACACACTGTAACACACATACGCACTGTAACACACACACTGTAACACACACACACACTGTAACACACACACACACACACACACACTGTAACACACACATACACACTGTGCAAGTTCTCAGACTGTTTTCATTTTCTCTCCAGTTGAACTCGCACTGATCAATATCTCATTATCAATACGTTTTCTGATCTATCACAGTTGATTCTCGAGCTCAGAAACAGCAGCTCCCCTTACTTGCTTGTTCTGGAGCTTTCGACTGATCCCATGGTCTTCATCAGCAAGTGAAGCTGTAGATTCTTTCTCATCCAGGAAGTGTGACGGTGTGATGAAGACCATGAGACTCAGTTGAAAGCTCCAAAATCAAGTAAAGAAGTGGAGCTTATTTTGATTATTCAGATCAGACTCTTCGTACGTGTAAAGAAATAAATAATGAGCAGAAATGTGTTATTGACAGAATGATAAGTTTATAACGTTTCTACTGAAGTTCAATTATCGATCGTATTGATTTGGTCCTGATCAGTTTGTTTGTTTTGATTTCAGATAAACTGAATTACGCCGACTCGGTGATCAATAAAGTGACGACGATGCAGAAACAGAAAGAAGCCGACACGTAGGTCTGAACTCGCCTCAGTGTTGTTTGCAGGTCATGTGACTGATGCGACTAACTGTGATTGGCTCCTCTCTGCAGGTACAGAGTGAAGGACAAATCGGATCGAGCCACAGTCGAACAGGTGAGCTGCTCTTCCACATGAACGTGCTTTTATTTAGAAAAGTCCAGACAGGAAGTGAACAGCAGGATGAAATCAGTTATGATATAAATACAGACTCAGTTCATCTCTCAGGTATTTTATTGATCATTTAATCTGAACAGTTTTACTGGCGGAGCAGGTCGGGGGTCCGATCCCCGTCCCGCTCCACTGAACCCCAAACTGCTGACGTGTGTTTATGTTTGAGTGCCTGGATTCTGTTTCCTGTGAGAAAGTTTACATGAAGCATTGATTTAATGTCTGAACACAAATTAACTCAGTTATTGATCTGGCAGATCAATAACCAGCAGACCTGAAACATTTATTGTTGAAATCAGCTGATTGTTGTTGTTCTTCTTCTGCAGGTTTTAGATCCTCGAACTCGAATGATTCTCTTCAAGATGTTGAGTCGAGGAGTCATCTGTGAAATCAACGGCTGCATCAGCACAGGGAAGGAGGTCAGAATCACTCGTCAATACGCTGATCTATACTGGTCAATACGCTGATCTATACTGATCAATACGCTGATCTATACTGATCAATACGCTGATCTATACTGATCTATACTGATCAATAAGCTGGTCTATATTGATGGAGATGAAGACAAGGGTGGGGGTCAGAGGGTGGAGGATAAACCTGAAGTAAAGTGTGAAGGTGTGGAGGCCAGGAGGAGATGCTGAGCAACAGCAGCCCTTTGGAGCCCTCTGCCCCCCCCACCTCTCAGGTGCAGCCAGGTGCTCTGATGCCCCCCCAGCAGCAGGTGGGCCATCCTAACTTCTGCTGCTATCTGACCACTCGTTTCTCTTTGTATGGGAGAAGTCATGTAGTTCGATGGAGGCTGCAACATGGCGTAGGGGGGTCGGTATGCGTAGTGGGGCACAAGATACGTCATGGCGGCTCAGGAAGAAGCTTTGCTGCTGTCTCAGTTAAAGTGACGGTTCTGTGTCATCCCATCTTCAGTTTGGACTCCAGAGTTTAACTTAACAAGTACTCGAGTCTGAACTTGGTGAACTCTGAACTGAGAAAGTCCTGCAGAGTTAAATACAAACAGCACGATGGGTCCAGACCAAGTCCAGACAGGGTCCAGACCGAGTCTCTGACGGTAAATAACCATCATCTCTTCTTCAGGCTAATGTTTATCACGCCAGCACCTCCGCAGGAGACAACAGAGCTATCAAGATCTACAAGACCTCCATCCTGCAGTTCAAAGACCGAGACAAATACGTCAGCGGAGAGTTCAGGTCAGTCACAATCACAGAAGAAGAGTTCATGTCAGTCACAACCACAGAAGAAGACACTGAGACAGACAGAAAACACCTCAGTATGTTGTCATAATCGTGTTAGAGGTAAACACTTGTCTGTTTTAACATGTGGGCAGTTAGCTGACTGAAGCTAACATGACAGTCAGCTGTCAAACCACCAATCAGCAGCAGGAGAAAACACAGGCTCCTCCCCCCTCAGTGCAGGTAGATGTATGATCTTCCTGTTGTCATCAGACACATGGTAGCTCTGTTCTGTGAAAAGTCCGTTATTAGTTAGTGTCACTTATTAGCAGTAATTATCATAATCAATAACCAGCAGTTATTCATTTAGATCATTACTGACTAAATCAGTTATCATGAGGTACTAAGAAATTCTTCTTCTGTTGCTCTGCAGGTTCCGTCATGGTTACTGTAAAGGAAACCCCAGGAAGATGGTGAGAACGTGGGCAGAGAAGGAGATGAGGAACCTGATCAGGTCAGATCCTTTCTACTGACAGATAGAACCCAGTAAAACCTGATCTGACAGATAGAACCCAGTAGAACCTGTTATAACTGACAGATAGAACCCAGTAGAACCTGTTATAACTGACAGATAGAACCCAGTAGAACCTGATCTGACAGATAGAACCCAGTAGAACCTGTTATAACTGACACATAGAACCCTGTAGAACCTCTCTGACTGGCAAATAGAACCCTGTAGAACCTGATCTGACTGACGGATAGAACCCAGTAGAACCTGACAGCGTGTGTGTGTTTCAGGCTGCAGACGGCAGGAATCCCGAGTCCAGAACCTCTGCTGCTCAGAAGCCACGTTCTGCTGATGACCTTCATCGGAAAAGACAACATGTAAGAACCAATCAGGGTGATTGATCAAAGACATGCACCAATCAATTATGACTGTCCTGTCATGTATTGATCACTCTCACCTGTATTGATCACTCTCTCTTGCATTGATCACTCTCTCCTGTTGTGTATTGATCGGTCAGGCCGGCTCCTCTGCTGAAGAACACGTTGCTGTCAGAGTCGAAGGCTCGTGAGCTCTACCTGCAGGTTCTGCAGAACATGAGAAAGATGTTCCAGGAGGCTCGACTCGTCCACGCCGACCTCAGTGAGTTCAACATGCTGTAAGAGACCACGCCCACCAACAGGACACGCCCACTACACCCAACCCCTTCAAAATAAAGTGCCTCTGAAACTCACTAACCTGTCTGTAGATATCACAACGGAGACGCTTACATCATCGACGTGTCACAGTCGGTGGAGCACGATCATCCTCACGCTCTCGAGTTCCTCAGGAAGGACTGCAGCAACGTCAATGGTGAGATGCTGCAGTGTCTTCTGCTCTTTTCACTCCGATTATAAAGTGAATAAACGTGTAATATTTTAATCCTCTCCTGTATGATTCAGGCTCTGCTCTGATTGCTGTCATGTGTCTGTACTGTCTGATTCAAACCTGTCAGCTGATCTGTTTGTGTTTTTTTCCCAGAGTTCTTTGTGAAGCGTGGCGTGGCGGTGATGACAGTCAGAGAGCTGTTTGACTTCATCACCGACCCGTTGATCACCTGCCACAACATTGACCAATACCTGGAGAAGGTAAGAATAAGATTTATAGAAACATCCTCAGAAAACACAAACAAGTAAAACCACAAAAAACGCGACTTAAACACAGACAAGAAACAAGATGGGCAGGAGAAAGATAGATTTTGTGCGTCTGTGATTGGTTGTCCAGGCGATGGTGATTGCAGCTGAGCGGACGTCAGAGCAGCGATCCGATCAGGACCGAGTGGACGAAGAGGTGACAGAAAAAGGACCACAAACATCATCCTGTTCAACTGGTTACAGAAATAACCACCTCTCTGTGGAGAGTCTGTTCGACCTCCCTCTAACATTTAGTGCCCCCCCCCTGCCCCCTCAGGTGTTTAAGAAGGCCTACATCCCTCGCACTCTGACGGAGGTGAGTCACTACGAGCGAGACGTCGACCTGATGAAGGACGAGGAGTCAGCCATCTGCGGACACGACAACGTAAGAAACACAAACACATAAAGACGAGTGGAAACAGTAGAGAGTGGAGACAGTAGAGATACAGTGGAGACACAGTAGAGGCAGTGGACAGTAGAGACGGTGGAGACACAGTAGAGACATTGGACAGTGGAGAGACATTGGACAGTGTAGAGACAGTGTAGAGACTGTGGACAGTAGAGAGACAGTAGAGACAGTGTGTAGAGACAGTGGACAGTAGAGGCAGTAGAGAGACAGTGGACAGTAGAGACAGTATGTAGAGACAGTGGACAGTAGAGGCAGTAGAGAGACAGTGTGTAGAGAGACAGTGGACAGTAGAGACAGAACAGAGACAGTGGAGACACAGTGGACAGTGGAGATACAGTGGACAGTAGAGACGGTGGAGACACAGTAGAAGCAGTGGACAGTAGAGACGGTGGAGACACAGTAGAGGCAGTGGAGAGACAGTGGACAATAGAGACATTGAACAGTGGA